>JAVTVY010033729.1:0-14476 GCA_036873755.1 Hanleya hanleyi | reverse complement strand
CTGGATCCCCGCATATTACGCTACAGAGGAAAGGACCTTGGGCGGTTTGATGGAGATTTGGCCCCCACGAGGTGCGGTTTGGAGTGCCAAAATGAAATATCGCGTAGGAAAGAGATTTTTCCGTTAGCTTAAAGAATATTAAGTTGTCGTATGCTCAGAGTAATTGGCAGGCACTAGGTCTTGACGTTCTTGAATAACATCCCATTGAAGAAGTATGTTCGTGCAAAATCGTCTGTTTTGGAGTAAAATAACTACTTTATTTTTTCTGTAAACATATGAAGCCAGTCGAGAACCAAAACAAACTTTACGAAAAAATATTTGTTGAGTCAATACGTAGTAGTTGTCCAAAGATAATTTTTGTTCTCGACTGGCTTCATATGTAAAATTAAAACTTTATTAGATGCATTCTTTCGCGTGGAGTGCTGAACATTAAAAGGGATAATTCAGTCCGGTCGGATAATGGATGGATAAGAGCGCGCTATTTTTGAACTTCTTGCATGTCTCGATCGGGTTCGAAACCCATAAAGGGCTAACCGCATTTTTTGTTTGTCATAGTTTACTATCTTTCTCGTCCCCCAGTTCGATGCACATACAGAACACGAGAAAGAACATTGTTATTATTTACATAAATATTATAGTAGCCACCACTAGAAAGATAATATGAATTTTGAAGATATTATGTTTCTGTGCATTCACGAATATGTATACCGTTATAAAAGTAGCTCAGCATGAAACGAACCAATTTAGCTGCAAATAAAGCAAGGAATATTGTACTCAAGTGGGACTTTATAAATCTAACTTCTGTCTGAATTGTTCAATGTAAGCTCTGTATGACGCTTGAAACATATACGATTCTGAATCAGGCGAAATCGACAATGGTATGGTCGCTGTGTGCATGCTGTGACAAGCGAAGAAAAAAAGGCCAAATGCGCAAAATATCTGTTGAGCAGTCAGACTGGGGTAATATACCGCATTCGTAAGATGCCGACATAGCTTTTACAAATGGAAGAGAACTGGATGTCCGATTGATACTACGACACACCAAGCTCTGTTAGCTGAATGTACGTCAAGCGGTGCCAAGTCTCCAAAGTAATAACATTGCCAATAATATCTTGCGCCAAAATTCACCGACGGTGTAATCTTTGCAAGTGCGGTAGGGGTAGATTTGTGGTGATACCAGGCTCGGCTCAATTGGATTTTTTTTTTTTTTTTTGCGGCAAGATGTGTGGGTTCCCGCCGGTTGTAGATGTTGCTCCAAACACCTCGATGAAAAACAAGATGGGCGAATCGGTGGATGCAATGACACTGCGTCATGGGTGTCATGGAAGATCGACTTCGAAGATGTCGCATTATTGTCGGATGATATTAAGTTTTCATTGATATTCGTGGTACACGTCGTGATATAAGGCATACAAAGCTGGTGCAAATATTAACACTATCAACATGTAACGATCTGCCATCGACGAATCAACTTTTTAAAATTAATTAAGTCTCAATTTTCTCGCCAGATTAATGTGAAACGCTGCCTGAGAACAGTGTGGCCTTACTCATGCGGCAGCTCTTGTAAGATGTTTGGCAGTCCACCCAATCTTACTGAAGTCCCATGATTTGTAATGATCGGACTGGTAAAAGTTGAAAAGGGGGCCAAAATGCCGCAATAGCGTGCAGTGTCCTTTATATTATCAGTCATATATTCTCTCTGGAATTCGTTTGTGGAACGACACTGATATTACTCTACGTTCATCTCCTAACTTACATACTTTCTGTCAAAAAACCTTTAACAGGCATGCTGTACCAAACTAATTTTTATCTTGGTGAACGGAAACTCCAAAGAATTCATTCGCACATGAGACTGGGGTGCATTCAGCTGAAAGCCGACATGTTTCACCAACATATAATAGAGAACCCATACTGCTTATGTTGCAGAACTAACGGAACGGCGTATCATTTCTTCTTCGCCTTCGTATGTACAGTACATAATACCCACAGGGAACAAATACTCAATGAAATCGGTCATAAAGTAAATATTGATACACTACTATTTAGTGACTCAAAGAACTATGAATATAATAGTTGCATCACTTTATTTATTCATGACTTTATCAGACGAACCTGTACATTTAAGATCTAAAATTTAAAATATGACTTCATTTGTACCATTTATATATCTCTCGATGCGATAGCCGGAATGTTTCTTATTGATGTTCACAGAACTGTTTATATATAAAGCGCAAGCAAATGTTTTCGCACAATCTCACTAAATCATGCTCGACTGTATATATATTATCGACAATAACTGAATTTACACGAAAGACCGCTCTGTTATCTAAATGACCAACTTTTGAGTAAGTAACTGTATATATAGGGAGGGGGTTGAAATAGGCTCTGCCTGTTACCCAATCCCAATTTCTATTTATATATTTCCATGGAAATAAAATACTGTTTAAACCAACTGGATAGAATATACTTTTAGATTATGTGACCTCATAAATACGTTACCTAATGGACATTTCGTTCTATATAGTCCGGCGGCCCAGATTTTCACTTTATCGTGACAGAGTGGAATAAAGCACCAAATTTGGCACACGTGTCGTCAGAGACACCGAGAACAATATCAGAAGGGGTACCCCCGATTTCGAGGCACAGGAGGCAATATGTGGCCCATTAGGGGCCTGGGGTCATTTTGGGCCTATAAATGGCAATTTTTATCCCAACGATTTTCAAAACATCATATATTCGCCATCCTCTGGGGTAAGAGTCTGAAAATTTCCACACTAATAGCGTTGGCAAAGATCTAGCCAGAAATACAAAATAATCCAAGATGGCCGCCATAATGACGTTACAGCTACATCAAAACCAAAAAATGATCAATTTTTGACGAATTTTCGATCCGAAATTTTGAATTATTTTTTTATATTATTTTCTTGGTGTTAGGTATACAGTGAATATTAGAAAATAATCATATATAACTGACTCAAATGACACGGTAGACCCCTACTGACCTTTGCCAGACTGGGTCAAGTTGGACCAGATCCTTATTTATGTAATAAATTCGTTGGGGCTACCGTACAATGCAACCCGTGACTGGACAATGCATAGCTACCAAGTGAAATGTGTCATACTAATATAGCGTTAGACTTACATTTAGACATATTTGAATATGTTATTCGGGATTCCTGCTGCTGAAGATGAAGTGGCGGCACCAATGCGATAAATATGGCCTATTAAAGAGGATCAATGCCAATTAAAGAGATTCCGTTTTTTTCTACATGAGCTGAGAAATAGGCAGCTGAAACGGGCGCATCCTCTGCAAATTGGAACAGGGGCCGTCCTCGGATGTGAAATATGTCACCGAAAATAAGCACGAATTGCTTGAACTGGACAATATCTAATATTATCAGTATAAACAAATGAACTGGTTTATGGGATATGTTTGAAGTTACGGATAATAATGTGCATGCATTGTAACGGGCCAGATTGATCGGAGAAAGAGACATCGTTGTATTAAAGAACATTGCTACTGCTGTCTTGTTTTGAACGAACTATCAATTCACTAACGCGTAAGAATACATGAAATGCTACCAAGATCATTGCTCATAAAAGAATTACATGGATACAATGTGACAAAGTGGGGTATAGCATCAAATATCTTATGGAGGATATCTTTAGCTATGGGCAGTCTGGTATCCGGCCGCGTAATTTTGACATGCCCGTAAGTAGCATTTTGGCAAAGAATAACTGAGCAAGATCGTGTACTTCAGCCAAATTGTGCACATAACTGATAGCCAACACGAATGTATAAGCTGTGGAGGGTGCATACTTGTGAAATGCAAGAATGATATGAAGGAAACCAACTGTGCCGATGAGATGAAGAATATCTTACTGGCACGCTGATCAGTATTATTTAGGAAATCTCTATATACTTGTCATGCGCGTGCTTGTATACTTTCAAAGAAGATTCTGCAAGGGACGCCGTCAGATGAACTCTGCTTCAAGGGGTATTGGGTGCGACCAGCGATTGAGCCAAGGGGCTAGAGACAACGCTTCATGAAATTGTAACCACGAGAGTTTGTCAGGAATAAGATTGTTCCGAAATATGTTTTGATCTGAAAAGAATGTCATTTCGAAGGCAGGCAACTAGTAACTGACGCATTAATTTCATGAGCAATGAAAGACTGGTGATTGATTATTTCAACCACGGTCATACTATCACAAAGAAAGAGAACGTTATGATTTGACAGTTCCAAATTTCCACGTCAAGCACTTCTTGACCGTGGTATGTAAGTGGGCAAGATGTGCTGGCCATTCTTGGTCTATCTACGAGGATCCAAAAACAGCCGCCAAACACAAGGTACCAGCAGCGTCGGAAACAGTTTGATATGGTTTGACCACATCAGAGGATACCCAATTTGGAGAAAGACAATTATTTTTCCGTTGGAAGACTCTAGGAATACAAGCCAGGTATTAACATAGGCTCTATTTCCATTCAAGCGAATGTGATGGTAAGCCTGTGATACAACTTTTGTTAAAGTCTATCAGGCAGCTGAGAAATGCCCTGCCGGGCACGACGAATTTACAGACAAAATTGTGCGAGCCAATGTAAGATTGCAGTTCCACAAAAGGTGCCTTTTTGTGGTGCTAGAATTCGCCCAGCAGGCTTTTCAGTTTATGAATTTTGTCTTTTGGAAATGGTGCTTTCATAGTTTTGGAGTCCAGTTGAATCACATGCATAACCATAGTAGTTGATGGGTAATAAGTCTTAGCATGTTTGATTGGAATACCCAAATACTCACACAAGTAAGTGAAAGTGTTATAGAACAGTGGCTAGCGTCATTTGCACTGACGAACATGAAGTCGTCCAGTATGTGGATCACCTCTGATATGCCGAATTTTGTAGTCATAACCGATTGCAGAGAATGACTTGAGCTCTTTAATATCTTACAGGATGTAGACCATCCCATCGAGAGGCACCGATCATAAAAATACTTGTCGCCCCCGGTAAACCCCAATAAAGGGTGAATCGTTAGCTCGATAGGCATGATGCGGAAGTCATCATCTAAACAGATTTTTGCCATCAGGCTTTAGTGGTTTTTGAACTAGTGCAATCGCGATATCTAATGTCTACGTATTCAACATATCATAGGTCCTGTTGAATCGCACCGTTAATAGACAAGGCAGATTTTCCAGATTTAATGTCACACTCAAGGTTATTTCACTCATATGGTGACAGCCAGTTTTAATGATGGAAGAAGCTGGGATACGGGAAGAGAACCACCTCCGGCCCGTCGGCATGTAACTGCCAAATTTTCACACATGCAACAGCGAGGCTCGAATCCGTGCCGGTTCGGCCATGTGAGGCTTGCGATCACCAGCGATGCGCCTTAGACAACTCGGGTTTTGCATAGCAGATGAACGATCACGCAAGACAGTGAAAGCATATCTTCTCGAGTGCCAAATATCGAAACTGTTTGTGAAACTTGAAACAAGCAAATCTACCTCAGGGTAGTTAGTTATTTAGCACAGTTTTAGCCTGATCTCAATCGATGTTGGATGAGTAACTCCCTTTGCCGCTGGATTTACACATGCTAACTTACATGTAAGGAGCCGAGAAGAATCCAATTGGCAACATTTGATGTAGTTCACAACCGTAGCATGTACAATAACCTGAAGTTTCATCCTTCGAAATATTTGTTTCTAGTACCGAAAACCAGCATTGAGAATGGGGCGCTGGTGGCCATATTGGATATTTATAGAAAAGAAAATAGCCAATAACCTCCATGCGTGCTTGATCGAGTCAATCATAACAGAGATACATGTACAGAAACCTCTCAATGAAGCCTGTATAAATATATATGATATGTATTAGCATGTATGCAAACACACATACATGTGTATAGCAATAATACCATTATTGGTGACGCTCTGGCGGCAATATTGGATATTCAACGGGTAATAAAGTTTCAAGTTATCGTTATTATTTTCTTCTTGAGTCAGTCAGGCTCGTAGAAAACCAATCTCGTGTAAAAAGGCGAGTAGTATACAAAGCGTAAATTGAACACCATTGACCTCAGAAATTTGCATAATTGAGGAGGAAATGAGGAGGTGACAGCCAATCAGAAGCGAGTAGAATTTGACCTCAGAAATTTGCATATGACGTCACTGGCTCGGCGTTCTGTGGATATGTGTGTACAAAGTGGCAGCGTGTGTGTCCAAAATGGCGGCGTGTGGGACCAAGATGGCGGCGCAAGGGAGCAAACGAGGCGGTGGAGAGGTCACGGGGAGAAAAAACCCTCACATTACCCTAAAAAAACCCTCTAAGCCATATAATAATAATAAACATAATCTATAGGTGTTGTACCATGTTAATAGGATCAGTCTAGCATCTGTACCACCCTAGGGTCGAGCGTTTATTGTCCCGTGTATCTCCGCAGAAAATCAACAAACAAAATGGCGGCTCCAGGATGGTGTGGGGACGCCCTTTCCACATCACGGCGTCGATCCTAACCATAGCGCCATCTGCACACACTGACGCAAGGGAGACAACTCGTGTGGCCCAAGGGTATGGAAATAGCCGTTTTGGAGCTAGGGGAGTTACTACTGGTCCAATGGGGTCATATGAGGTATCAAAGTGAAGCTTATGTGAAGGGGCATCTGACTGGACTAGCGGCTTGGGCGTTGTCTCCATTCTGCGCATGCGCGGTGGCCCAAGGGTATGGAAATAGACATTTTGGAGCTAGGGGAGTTACTCATGGTCCAATGGGGTCGAGTGAGGTATCAAAGTGAAGCTTATGTGAAGGGGCATCTGACTGGACTAGCGGCTTGGGCGTTGTCACCATTCTGCGCATGCGCGGTGGCCCAAGGGTATGGAAATAGCCGTTTTGGAGCTAGGGGAGTTACTCATGGTCCAATGGGGTCATATGAGGTATCAAAGTGAAGCCTTCGTGAAGGGGCATCTGACTGGACTAGCGGCTTGGGCGTTGTCACCATTCTGCGCATGCGCGGTGGCCCAAGGGTATGGAAATATCCATTTTGGAGCTAGGGGAGTTACTCATGGTCCAATGGGGTCGAGTGAGGTATCAAAGTGAAGCTTATGTGAAGGGGCATCTGACTGGACTAGCGGCTTGGGCGTTGTCACCATTCTGCGCATGCGCGGTGGCCCGTTTGGAGCTAGGGGAGTTACTCATGGTCCAATGGGGTCATATGAGGTATCAAAGTGAAGCCTTCGTGAAGGGGCATCTGACTGGACTAGCGGCTTGGGCGTTGTCACCATTCTGCGCATGCGCGGTGGCCCAAGGGTATGGAAATAGCCATTTTGGAGCTAGGGGAGTTACTCATGGTCCAATGGGGTCATATGAGGTATCAAAGTGAAGCATTCGTGAAGGGGCATCTGACTGGACTAGCGGCTTGGGCGTTGTCATCATTCTGCGCATGCGCGGTGGCCCAAGGGTGTGAACATAGACGTTTTGGGCTCGAGCGGGGTTTCTCATGGGCCGATGGGATCGAGTGAGGTATCCATGTGAAGCCTAGGTGAGGGGGTTACACTAGGGTGTCGTTTCCATTCTGCTGCGCAGGTCACGTGGCGGTTGTGACGTCACTTCCGGTTTTCACTAAAACTACCTCCAAACCCAGAAGAGTTCCAACGTTCAACCCTCCGGGGTGTTTTCCTGCCCCCGCCCCGGCGCCCCGCAGCGCGCGCGGGTTCTCCGGCCGCAGCGCGCGCGCGCGCGTCAATGTAGGGAGAGGTTAAATCGACAACATAGAACTTATAGTCATAAACTTAATCTATACGTGTTGGACGAGTCTTCACTCACCGTATACACGTACCTCAATGAAATGCCCGCTCCAAACCTAGACCAAAAACACGTACTTGGTCTGTGGGCTGATTTCATTGGCTCTCTATTTTACTATAGTGCGCTTGCATTCTAACCTTGATGGGCTACATTTTGGCCCCATCCTACACCACTGATTTCAGTTTGACTGAATCTCCACATTGGGCATTGATGCATTATGAATAAAACACACAAGACAGGGTTTTTTTTGGTGAGATCTCATTTTTTATTCAGTGAACAACAACAACGTGAGAACAACCACGTGAAAACTGAAGCCCAGAACAAGGGGCTTGTACATTGAAAGAACTGAAACCCAGAACAGGGGGCTTGTAAACTGAAGCCCAGAACAGGGGGCTTTTAAACTTAAGCCCAGAACGGCGGGCGTGTGTACATTGAAAGAATTCAAGCCCAGAACGGGGCTTGTACATTGAAATGATGGGCGGCCCAGTCATATACGAGTACATCTCGGTCCTCAGCCTTGGGGTACTCGTCAAACATCTGTGCGATGGTAGATAAGGGTCTTCCCCGGCATCGATGGCACAGGTAAAACAAGCAATATTGTCCGCACACGCTACTGGTCAGGCTTTGCAACGTTTGACTGTTCCAACACCACGTCTCTGTGCCTTGATCCATGAAGTCTGTTACATCGGGATGGAGGGGTGGCAGGCCGTACGGGTCAAAGTATTCGCCCTGCTGTTCTGTCAAGTACACGGCCACCCAATGTTCACCGGGCCGATCCATCGGATCCGTGTTGAGAACGTAAGCAGCAGGATACACACGGTCTAATGGGAACACATCTCGGGCGAACACCCCTTGAAACATCATACGTGTCTCTGGGTCATTCTCCAGCACGGTGGTTATCTGGTCTGTATCCATGTTAGGTGGAGAAGTCACACAGCACGTTGCGCGCCTTGTCCACTTGAATGATGTTGTCAAACTCGGCGTAGCAGATCACATTGACGGTGCTCCGGAGGGCTCGTAGAAAGTGGATTTCCAACCGTAAATTGCCTTGCTTGGCCAGGGCCAGCTGATGGTCGTTCTCTAAGGTAGGGGTCAAATCGAAACAGAACAACGTGTATCCGTTCCCGTAGTCCTCCCGACTGATGAAATTCCCTTCGTCCTGGTTGATTTGACCGGTGGCTGTAAACAGGCTCTGATAGGCTCGAATGAAATTCGCGCGCCCAAAGTTCGGGGTTAAGGCCGTGGCTGGCACCTGTTGTCCATCCACATGCAGGGCCACAAAATTGATGCCGAAATGTTTAAAGTCAAACGGATTCTCTGGGTAGGCTCCACTGAAACTGGTATTTTCCACACAGGCCAGGATCAATCGCTTGGGTAGTTCCCCCAGGAACAGGTTTTCTTTGTTGGCGCTCATATTTCCAGCAGACACAGAGAACACTTTGGTTTGCACACGTCGGATAGGGTACTGGGCTGGTTTTGTTTCCAAGGCTTTCATGTGTCCCAATTGAACGGCTGGATTCGGTTTCACTTTTCGGACATACAGGACTGCGTCTTCGATGACAATCTTATAGTCAGCTACATGCGCCTCTACGTTAGTGGCCATCAAGGCGAAGGTCGGAGGCGCCCGTATCAGTCGGATTTTGATGGGGATCTTGTTCAAGAGGTATCGGTCTTGCATGAACATGTCTGCGTGCAGTCGACCGATCATATCCACCGAGACGCCGTTCGCGGTCAAAGCCTTCCGTTTGCTATATCCCGTATTGTCGTTCTCTGCGCCCATGTGCTCGGCTTTGTCCTGGTAGAATAAAGCGGCTGTCAGTTGAGATTTTTTAGCCTCTCGCCCATGCGACAACAGCGTCTCGATGTAGGCTCGATAGGGGTACGTGTTGGTCGAGTCACTGATGAGTTTGTCGCTGAGAAATATATCCACCTGTTGAAACATCGAGTGCAGCCAGAGATTCGTCGGGCCCACCGTTGCTTGGTCGGCGATTCTGGTGCCATCTCCATTGACGATCTTGGCTTTCACATACAAGTATGTATGGGCTAAATCCACATAGGCCGTATCCGCATTACTGATGGTGAACTCGATGGGCCCTGTTGCGTTGATGCTGGACAGCGGGAGATGCTCCACCCATAATCCTTGTTCGGCACTGGTCTGTGTGGGCGGCACGGTCCACAAATCAAATTCACTGTTGGTGGAGGGGCAGGACTCGGCGTGGATCAAGGACATGTTTTAAGAAAAGATATCCCGGGTCTTCGATGTGCGTCGTCGCTGGGTCGGTCGTCGACTGGTGCGTGGTCTCGGTGGGGCAGCTCTTTTATTCCCTACGGTGCGTTGTGCTTTGGCCACCAAGACGCCTCCCGCTTCTTTGGCCCGCCGTTTCAAGGCTTCTTTGGGTGCCGTACCCCCCAAGACATCACCGGCCACTTGCAGTCCACTGCGTACCGCTTGTTTGCCGATTGCTTTCACCCCACGCGTCACCAAGGGCAGGAACGTTTTGACGATGCTGCCGAGTATGTTCCCCAGTCCATGTCCACGTTGCATGCGTGCACCACTAAACACCGGAAAGCCACCCCCGGCCTGTTGGGCATAATAGTCCATATATCTGCGTGCATCGCACTCGTAAGGCACCTTCATTATGCAAAGTGGGGAGCACGTGCTTGTCGAAAATGAAGTGTCACCACCACTTTCCCGCGTTCGAATGCCACCGGTCGTCCCGTGTCATCTCTTATATCCACCGTGATCGTGTTGATGTGGGTTTGTCGTACAGGCAGGTAGAGCATGTGGGTGAAACTGTGGGTGACTTGATCTCCATACAACTTTTTAATGGGCACCACCCGTAACAGAGGTGTGTTGATATCGCCCACGATGTGGTTGTCCACCACGTCCGAGTAGACGTAGAGTCCGTACATACCCGACTTCATATCCATCGGGATCTCGTCTTGGTGGGTGGTGGGACCAGCGAACGTCCGTAGATCGAAACCCAGCATTTGCTGTAGGATAGGACTCAGTACGACACTCGCGTTGGCGGTGACGACAAGCTCTGCCTTGTCGTTGTGTGCGTTGTAATCGAAGTTCACGTGATTCTTGAAGGGATAGGCTTTGATGGGTTTTGAAGTATTCGTGACCTCCCGTAGAGCCTTATAATGCAACAGTCTTGACAGCCCACCCATGAACTCCTTGGGAGTATCGTATTGGCCTTCGGGGAGGGTGAGTCGGGTGTCTTTTCCTTCGTAGGTCACCTCGTACCACACTTCATTGGCTCGCACGTTGTACCACGAGTAAGGGTACTGAATATCCACCAGTCCACATTCCCACCGGCCAGGTAAATGCGGTTGTGGTAATTGAGTCACATACTTGGCGACGGTGTTGTCAGGAAACACATCCAGCGAACTGTTACTGGGTAGGGTGAGGTAAAACATGGCGACTGAGCTGTCCTGCTGCTGCTGTTGGTTTTAATAGGTGTTCCAGACCTTGGGTGGTTGTGTCCGGCGTCGTGTTCGTCGCGTTGACTTGCCACGTGTCACGGCTCTGGAGATGTGCGGTGTCCTGATCAAGGGTGGTTTTTTAAAGGTTTGAAAAGAAGGTGCCCGTTGTGGTGGTGGAGTTTTGGGTGTAATAGTGTTGACCGTAAACACACCTACAGCCTCCCGGAGCTTTGCCTGATTCACGATATTAGGATCGTAAAACTGGAACAATGTATCGGCATATTATCTTATGTTGCATATATTCCTGGAATCTCGCCGTCTAGTTAGTAATAAAGCTGTATGTAAAACCGCCAAACACCTTTTAGGTGTGTATTCTGGTTCATCGCATATTTCTGGAATCTCATCGTCTCTTAGTACTAAATCAGTATCTAACACCAAACTCCTTTTAGGAGTGTACGTAGTTAACATAACCGTTGCTGGAGACAGATCAACCCGACACCATGCAGACAGACGAACACTCTAGCGTGTGGCGAAAGATGTGATTTCATAATATGTGATTTCAGTAATTCTGCATTCAGTGTTTCGAACCTCTTTATATCATTGTGATATCCGCGGGTTCTCATCAGGGGGTGCGGTTTAGTATAATGTTAGACTAATACTTTGCACATACATATTTGCAGGAACCTTTTCCTTGAATATCGGAATTTAAACTGGGATGTACCAGTACTAATTTTCTGGAGGGCGTGCACCGGTTAGGTGTCTAATTCGATATTTTAATGTGATTATCAGAGCCTGCATCAAGTCATGGTAGGTGGGCATACACCGTGAAGGTGTCTCATTTGGTACCGTATAATAAAGTGCATATTAATAGAGCCTGCACCAATTTATGGTAGGTGGGCACGCACGGTATAGGTGTCTCATTCGATATATTAAAAGTTTAATGCATCTGTATAATATCAGAGCCTGCACCAATTTATTGTAGGTGGGCATGCACCGTCTAGGTGATTTCGTTCAGTATTCACTTTATAGGTGAACAGAACCATTCAACGCCGGACAGGTCTTCTCGTTCAGTATTCACTTTATAGGTGAAGGAACTGATCAACGCACCGTTTAGGTGTGGGAAATCAACATACGCTTTATAGGCGATGAGATTTGTTTCTTTCCTTTGTCCGACGTTATGACTGTCCGCTATGCTGGTTTTGGAATACTCTCAGCTAGCCAGCCCGCCATTGTCTTATATAAGGATAGCTGCTGGGCGCGCGGACCTTGGCGAAAGCACTGGAGAGAGAATCGTAAAATCCGTCCGTCATTTGCAGATTTGTGTTTCTTTTCCTAATGAAAAGTTGAAAAGCGGGCAGTAAAGCGCCCTGTGCGTCCCAATAAATCGGCAAAATACGTACAAGTAAGTTTACTCTATACGTATACAGCAATTATGACTGGAATGTTCCAACTTCTTGGTCTACATGCTTGGTACACAGTAAATTTTCAAACAAATTCATATTGCATTGATATGACGTCGCAGTTTCCATAGCAAATTTGGAATTGATATGACGTCGCAGTTTCCATAGCAAATTTGGAATCCAATGGAAATCACTTGAGAGTATGTATAATATATATCATCTCCATTGATAAACTTGGTCGATATCTGTACTTCTTTCAATACCATTTCGCCATTTTCGCTGCATTTCTGGGTTTCTAGTGTCGAGCGCCTGCATGGTTGAGTAGCTGATCTGTCTCCATTTATCAGAATATAGAACGAGCCAAATGCTCATATCATTTGGCTTGTTGGGCTAAAATCCCACGAACGATAATGAAATTCCCATGATGGGCAGCGTTTTCTTCTGTATATCTGTAAATCCAATTCGCTGGTCTACATTTCAATAGCCATAGGTCCAACCATCTAATCTCTCATCATTCTATTGACGAACATAGATTTTGTAGCTGAAATATCGCAGGTATTCAGATAAATATATAATACGGCTCTTTTCATCACGAATCCTCTGGTTCGTTTAGGTGTGGGAAATCAACATACGCTTTATAGGCGATGAGATTTGTCTCTTTCCTTTGTCAGACGTTATAACTGTCAGCTATGCTGGTTTTGGAATACTCTGGAATATCACAGGTATTCAGATAAATTTATAGTACTGCTTTTTTATCACGGATCCTCTGATTCTCGGTTCTTAGGTGGTAAAGAAAGCAAATATCATTCATATGATGCATCGGCATATACTTTAGGATGCGATTTCCGATTTCCTCCCTCTGCTTGTTCCGTATTGATTGGAAGTATCCATTACTTTGATGTAGGTTTATACAGGGCACGATAACATATACCAACCGCAGCTGTGTTGAGCGCATTTCCTCTTGATAATATCATGCGTATCTGTTAGTTCTTGGCTGGCTGTGTATATACGAACTCCCATGGTTTCGTATCCCCTATGTCGGGACCATTTTGGTTCTGTGTGTTGTGCGTATTTACGCATATATCTTAGATAAATATCTATTTTCATTCGAATAGAACGGGAGAGAATATTTGAGTGGACTTTTGGCATTCTTGTATAGCATCACGCATTAATAATATATGCATATTTCGTAGCACTGGCGTTACGGCTGGTTTATGCGGACATAATGTTGAGGCCGCCTGATTTAATTTCAGCAAAACAACCAACTTTCTAGGTTTGTTGCACAACTCGCCAATCGATGACATCTCCGTACGCGATTAAATCGTCGTATGGGATTCTGATAAATATGTTAAAGCCTGTTATGATTTCGTTCAGCAAAGTGAGACGTAAAGTCTTCCTGACTGAGGGTAGTATAGTGAGTAACGCCGTTTAAACTGGATAATTTGTGAGTGGATGACGCCAGCCTATGTGGCTATGTTCTGGTTAGTGAATCCGACTCCACTCCAGGAAAACTGTAAGGATCAAGCGAGTAACTCGAAAAACGAGAAACCCATGATACACGTGTGAGGTCAGGTTGGACACAAGGTCCGCAAGCTCAGTGTAATAGTGTTGACCGTAAACACACCTACAGCCTCCCGGAGCTTTGCCTGATTCACGATATTAGGATCGTAAAACTGGAACATTGTATCGGCATATTATCTTATGTTGTATATATTCCTGGAATCTCGCTGTGTACTTGGTAATAAAGCTGTATGTAAAACCGCCAAACACCTTTTAGGTGTGTACTCTGGTTCATCCCATATTTCTGGAATCTCATCGTCTCTTAGTACTAAATCAGTATCTAACACCAAACTCCTT
>JAVTVY010033728.1:0-14806 GCA_036873755.1 Hanleya hanleyi | reverse complement strand
GCGGATTATAGAAGTCCTCAGTGTCGCGCTTCCAGGGGGCAGGTTCTTCGAACAGCATAAGAATGCCCTTCATGCTGCGAGCGGGCACGTTCACGTTGATGTTCCAGAGAGTGTCAGACTTGTTAAGTGTCAGTTTGCGGTGGCGGAGCACCCTGTCGTAGAGGATGGCTAGGCGTCCTGCATACTGGGTTCGAATCAATCTAGCGAGATCATTCTGCGTGACCATTTCGAACTCCAGGCAGACGTTTTCAATATTGTAACTGGCGGCTTCATCATCCTCTGCGACGATCACGCGACTGTAGTCGTTGAATGTCAGTTCGTACTCCAGACGATCACCAAGCGCACTTTGGTAGAAAGGCATGTGGCTGTCCAGCAACTCGAAGTCAAGCGGGACAAAGAAGCGGTTGCCGTATGCCCGCGCTATGGCTTTATCTGTTTTCTTGTTTTCAGTATCCCCGGCACCAACCCGAAGCTTTGTCGTGTTCTGGGTTCTGCCAGTATCTATACCCTGGTAGGCTGCATTATCGCGCTCTTTGGCTGTTTTCCACAGGTCGCGATAGCAGTAGTATACGTCGGAGTCGTCAATGCTCATAAACATAACCTCATTGCCGCTGATTTTGATTGTTGTCTTCTTTATGATTGCGCGGCCCAAATTCTGAACCACGGTTCGATTCACGTCGGATGATTTCAGTTCGATGTTGAAGGCGAGGCGGGCGGTCCCCAGAACGATAACATCGTTCGTTCCGAGATTGGGAAAGCGCACCAGTAGCTGTTGGTTCTGATCGATAGTGCTGGGGTTGTTTGTGATCACAACTGCCTGGCGAACCCCCTTGATCCCAAGTGGCTCGCGAAGTCTGCGGTAGGGATTAAGCTTGCGACCGTATTGTGAAGAAGCCATCTTGTTGAAGTGATAAGCTGTGTCTATTCAATATGGCGGACTATTCAATATGGCGGACTATGATCTTGATACCGGCCATCTCGACGAGACAGAAACGAGGGACGAGGAAACGGACGATGTCGATTTGTCAACAGACAGAGTGGGCCCTTCGGACGCGCAAGCGCAGGAAGGTGAGCGCCGTGTCTCTCTTCAGCGAGAGTTAGTCCAGTCAGCTGTCGATGACTACTACAAGTACCAGGCAGAGAAGGGGCTTACTCCTAACCTAGGTAGGGATTACTCGAGGTTTGAAGTCACGACTGACGGGAAGCTGCGCCTTGTGGCTTACCCCAACTTGGACTTAATTAACCAGAATACATTCCGACCTCTCTCCCTGTCCACGGTAGCTGGGAAGCGTGGCGGTATCAACGCGATTCGGGATGAACTAGGGTTTACAGACTGGCGCCGTAAGGCATCGGAAAAGCTGCCCCCTCAGGCTGTGGTAGCTCTACAGACAGCGAGCGAAGAACTTGGTGGGGCTGCAGCGGCGGTCGAAAGCGTTGAACTCCAGGACCTCGACGGAAGAGCCAAGGTAGCCACAGACGCTGTTGAGAAAATGGAAACGGCCTTCACGGACGCGCAAATCGATGAAGTCCTCGGCACCTTGAGAGATCCCCCTTTAAATCTCCGAGAGCTGCGTGGGCTTGACAAAGCCCTCCAGACCATTCGGGGTGAGCTCACCAACAACCTGGCCAAGCTGTCAGCATTGGATGACCGCATTGCTCTCGAGGAAGGAAACTGAATGAGACTGACGTAGATGAGTTCTCTCGAAGGCGCGTCGCGGAGCGTGTTCGAGAACTAAAGGATGAGCGGGCCGCCCGCCTTGAGGCTGCAACTGCCAGTCGGGAGGCTCTTCGCTCACAGATTAACAGAATCCGTGAGACGATAAACCGCGTCCTGAACGAAGACACTACCCTGGCTGAGCGACTTCGCACATTGTTCAGAGAGCAGGGGGTAACCATTGTTAGCATCCTCACTGCGCTGGGCTTAGCCGTGTCCACGCTAGTGCTTGCTTTGACGGGCGGGGGCTCCCCGGCCCCAACACCGACTCCTTCCAAGCCAGGCGTTCCGACGAGCGGGACTGTAAAAGAGTGGGTCAAGAAACACCTACACGCCCTCGGCCGAATCCTCGCAAAGCTTGCCGGAAAAGCCGCGGCGGCGCTGCAGGGCATAATTGGGAGCATTGTTTCCTGGCTTCTTAGCCTTATGGCGAAAACTGCTGGATGGCTTGCAGAGAATATGTTGTCCTTGGTTGTTGCGGCTGCGGGGGGGCTGCTTTATGTGGTGACTCGCGCCTGGCTAACGAAATAGCCAAATGGTCACCAGCCCAGCTACGATGACACCGACGATGATTGCGGTCTTTTCGTCGTCGTGTTGACTAGCTGGGACCGTGGAGGCAGCGACATCTCGCGAGGAGTGAACCGGCGCGGTGGGAACGGCATGATCCAGCGTCGCGGTCTTGCCGCTCGCCGTGGGAACAGCATGATCAAGCGTCGCGGTCTTGCCGCTCGCCGTGGGAACAGCATGATCCAGCGTCGCGGTCTTGGCATGATCCAGCGTCGCGATCCTGCCGCTCGCCGTGGAAACCACTCCTTTTTCTCCCGTATCTCCTTCTGTGTTTGGAGGAGCGACTGTTGCGTTAACGTCCGCGTTCTCGCCCAGTTTTTGATTTTCTGTTGCAACTACGATCTCATTGTTGTAACCGGCGATATGGCCTATGCGGAGCAACATGTCACTGGGCGCCATGTACAGACCGATTCCGAACACATAGTTAACTTTGGAGCCTGCATACTGCAGGACGTCTTGGTAGCGTTTTATCGCTGATGAGAGGTCAACTGGAGAGGAGACCGCATCCTCGATGTTGGCGAGAAACTGCTTCTGCGCGTCAAATGCTGTGCCCTCTCCTAAGATCCGTGTGCGCGTCTGAGCCTGGGCGCCGAGGATGGCCCATACATATGTTCGAATGGAATCATTAACACGCTCGACGCCTGCATGTGTGAAGCCGTCCGATCTGTCCAGCATGAACGTTGTCCACGCCTTGTCAGCCTCCGATCCCTGCGCAATGTAGTCTATGTGAAAGTGTTTTTTCCGGTAAGTAAACGAATGCCAGGTTGGGTCGTACGGTTTTGGAAGTCGCATGTAGCCTGCGTGTGTGGCATAGAAGTAAATCGTTCCTATCCCGCTGTTTTCGCTCTGCTGCTGTCTCCAATCGGCATGCGGCGAGACCCCAAACTCTGCACAGATGCGCTCATATGCTCTGCGGTCAAATGGATTGTTAAATGCCGCCCAGGCGTCGTCTTGAGGGAGCGGGGCCTGGATCTCTTTTAGGATCCGCCTGATCTGAAAGTAGACATGAAAGGTGTAGAGGGCCCGGGTGTGGCTATCAGTTCGTGCGCCAGCGGCTAGGTGGTCGCTCACAGTCACGCCGCAGCCGGTCGTGGCGCACCACACGGCGAAATTCAGCTGATTCTGCCAAAACTGCAAGGGATTAGAGCGCCATGCCTGAACAAGCTGGTCGCTTGTCACTTTAGGCAGGCAGTATTTCACAAATACGTCAGGAAACTGGGCCGCAAAGTCACCACCTGCTGTGTTCTCTAAGTTCACCAAGATATCTTGATGAGTGAATGACGTCCCAGTAACACTCGTTCCAGCGGTGTACACCCCGCCCGCTTGGTAGGTGGCCTTTGCATTGAAGATAAAGGCGTGTCTATTATCCATGCGCAATCCTTGCTGGTTTAGCACTTCGTGTGGCCGGCTACTATGTTTGTAACACTGAGCAACATTCAAAATGGCGCAGCAGTTGACCTTACGCATGCGCTCAAGAACCAAAACGGACAATACAAAGTAGCACTGCTCGAGCTCACTTTCTACCCACTATGGGAGAACGTCCCAGCCGGAACTAGCTTCTCTGTTGGCGGGAACATTGTGGCTGTCCCTAGCGGTTATTACAATGTCTGTTCCCTTAATAAAGAGGTCTTCAAGCCACACGGGGCGAGCCTGGAGATAAACCATGCCACCGGTCGACTGACGTTGAAGACCGACAGTAGCATACAACTGTTTGGCCTTGCACGGCTCCTGGGATTCTCAAATCCTGACAGTATCCTGAATGGGAAAGTGCAGGGCGACAGCTTCCCCACACTAGCACCCCATAAAGAAGTGTTCGCTCACCTGGGTGAGGTGAACACATCGCACAATCTAGTGGGGAAGGCAGTCGAGACGGCTCGCACCAGCACTGCATACCCTTATGTGGTCTACCCTTCCACTCTTCTCAGAGCTATAGCTGTGACCAGTGAGGGAATGAACTGCGGAAAAACCATTTCTTTCCCTAACCCACAGTATAAGCCACTAATATCTGGCCCTATCTCACAGCTAACGTTCTCCCTGTTAGATAGTTCACACACACTTGTAAAGACTGCTTATATAAGTGTAACTTTTGGTATTGATGACAACGATGGTTGAATCCGCTGGGCCCAGATGCAGCGATTTGGCCTTAAGCGATCTCGCTGATACCGAAGGGTTTGGCGACGCGGGTCACAATGACCGCGTCTACGGATTTCAGTTCAAAAACGGCGTATACCATCGAAAGAAACTTACGCCAGGAAGATCCCCGGATGTAAGTTTCAAAGATCTTGAAGATATTAGCGCGGGAAAATCACGGACGCACGTGAAATACAGTGTAGTGAAAAAGGCAAACGGAGAATGGACTCTCGCCGAAAGTGACAATGTGGGCTGTCTCATTGACCTTAATGTGGTCGAATCAGGAGTACAGGTCGATAAATTCGGGTTTGTGAGAAAGGTTTTTAATCGAGGAACGGCATTCCTGTCCTACAGTCCGGTTGAAAACAACGTCAAAGTTCACCTCAAGGACTGGAAATTCTATTTGAGGAGCACTGGTCCTCGAGGGGCTCTAGTAATAAATACGTCGTTACCCGCCCTGACCACTCTTCCTTCAGACTCAACTATCGTTGCTGCAATACTATTACCGCCCGCTCCCGCTCCCGCTCCCGATAGATTGGTGGACATACTACCAGATCTCCAGATCAAGTGGCTTGACAAGCACGCTGATCAAGAGTTGCGGATTTTCTTTGGTCTTAACGCAGTTAAAAAGCCTGTCGTGCATCTGTCGTTAGAGGGTATAACTACAAAAGTAGGAAACGATGTGACAGTGGCTAACATCTTCCTAGCTGAAGGCGTCAGCTTAAAATCTCTCAAGGTGTTCAACCGCCCCTTGGATGACCTCGAGTTAGATATTCTTGACAACAGCATATAGATTTATCATGGGAGTGTATCCATCATTGGATGAGGCCGAATCCGCGCATGACTACAGGCTAAAGCATATCTGTGATATCCAACATGAACTCTCCCAAGATCGTGATTCTCGGTCGAGTTTGTACAAAAAATACCGCAAAGCGGTGAATGCTCTAGATGGCGTTGACGCTGCGCTTGCCACAGTGGCTTTGGGCCTCGGCGCAACTGGTGTTGGCCTCTTATCGACTATAATTGCCGCACCCGTTGTTGTGGTGCTTGAGGTCTCGGCTCTTTCGAGTGGTTTGGCAGGAATAGCCTGCAAATTCATATCTCGACGCCTGACCATCAAAGCTAAAAAACACGATGAAATTCGCGTCCTAGCGTCATCAAAGTTGGATTCCATCGCAGATGCTATCTCGCAAGCACTTGTGGATAACAAGATCTCTGATAGCGAGTTCCGTCACATCCTAGCGGAGAAAACTAAATATGATGCAATGAAGAACGCGATCAGGGCTAAATCGTTGAAAGCATCCCATATCAGCCAGGAAGAAAAAAACGCACTTCTGAAGCAAGGCAGGGAGGAAGCAAGGAAACAGTTTGCCAGGGCAATCGAGGTAGAATCACGATAAACTGCTTTCTACAGGCGGATTATTGAAGACGCCATGCGCAGCCCCTGCTACTTTTCGGCGCATTAGTATATCATGTTAAAGCCATGTACATTTCTCACAACCTGTACCAGACCCAATCCAATGGAAAAGCCAGCCAATTCCAATGCAGACGAGCAATCGTTGAAGATTGACGAAAAGGTGCCGGTTCCCGCTCGACTCCCCAAACGAGTTACCAAAAGATACCCGCCCATAACTATGGAAATGATAGATGATTTCTTCAGTGTAGGTTATAGCTCAACAAGGGGAGAGCCCGGAGATCTCCGCTACCATCGCCAGCGATGCCTGACCTGCCTTGAAGGTGTATCCTTGGCCGGATGTGATCTTTGCATGAGGAGAGAGGAAATTTTCCAGTGGTCGAAGTGAATTGAACATGGGGCTGACACTGCAAATAAGACATGTCGTCGATCGATGGTAAAATGCTAGCCAACATGGCCTATCATGCCGCTGTCATTAGCGGCTTAGCGATAGGTTATGCTCGTCTGGGCAAAATTGTTTGGAAAGACCCTGCCCCCAAGTTGGATTTTACCGGCTATGACACAGGAATGCTTATTGCCGACGTCGGCCTAGCCTTAGCCACAAAAGACTTGCTGATTAAGCAAGGAATCCTCCCCGCGGACATTTTGAAGCAGACACTCTGTCGCATTTACACGCGTGAAAGCGGACAATAAATACTACAGCACTGCGTGCGGCTACTGACTGCCGGATCTGATAGCGAGCCGTTCAAGGGGCTTCCCCTCTCAATGAAGCCGAGAGAAAAAAATCGATAGTAACCTACATACACTAGCTCAAAGCAAGGAATCCTCCCCGCGGACATTTTGAAGTAGGCGCTTTATATCGCCTCTTGCCCACCATATTTTTTGTCTATTTTTTTCCTTACCCTTCACTGTCAGAGACTTTGATGAGCCCCAATTGGTTTCGATATTTTTACACTTAATTTGGGGTCCTCCCTCCCTCCTTCCTCCCTCCCCCCTCCTCCCCCTTCCCCCTCCCCCTCCTCCTCCCTCCCCCTCCCCCTCCCCCTCCCCCTCCCTCCTGTTTCATTTTAACAAAATTCCACCACGTAACCAGAGTCCCTTAAGAATGACCGCGGGGATTTCCCGGGCTGTCTTACTATATATTATTTTCCCACACCGATCATTCCGTAGGACTCTGGTAGGTACCTTGCTCGTATATGTCGCCACCTATTTCGAAATTTATTTTAATTACAGGAGTGATCGAAATATTTGTTCATACGATGGCAATTGACATATACGCTCACCAAAGACCCCGGGAAAGTCTTTAATAAGATATATACCGACAGCTATAGTATATACAAGGGAACTCCTGTTCCTCGACAACATACGTGATGCGACTGGGTTTCGATCTCGGGTCGGTAGCATTTGAGTTTAGCTACTCTACCTCTGTTCTATCCCCAGTCTTCTTGAAAATACAGGTTCAAAATCACGCCTATGAATCTACCAGAGTGTTGTGCAACACCTTACTTCCTGTTATCGTTGCTAGGATACGAATACACAGTCCCATACAAGTGCTGTCTCATTCAGACATGAGCCGAAAGAAAATCAATAGTGACCCACATACAACACTCAGAGTAACACTGTATTTGTTCAAGGCTTGCTATTTTGCGAATGAAGGTCCTACCCGAAATAGACTAAATATGTTAGCTGGGTCACGTCTGTGAGGAATTTTTGTTTGCTCAGGCTTGATTATTTAGGTCGGCGTATATTTACACGTTTACACCTGTAGTAGTCTAAGTTATTACTACAACAGATTCATTATTATTAGAGCATAGGCTATGGCTGCGCCTACCAGCCATTGCTGATTCTGTCGTGAATGTTCGCGGGCCATGGCCTGGGAATCCTGGGTGGCTGCTAATGTGCAGTAGTAGTGGGAGATGGGTTCCTTATCTCGCAAATCCACTTTGTTAAGGACTGCATCTGTGAACGCATGTAGGATCTCCCGTCGCCCCTCGTTGTTGTCGCCATCTTCATACATAGCCTGTACCACGGCACGGTAATCCATGAATGAATTCACCTTGGATGCATACCGTAGAATACGAAACGCTTGGGTCTTCGACATTCCGCCACAGGAAGAGTGTGGACGGGTTTCCGTCCCGCAGGTAGAAGAGTGTAGGCAGGTCTCCGACATTCAGATGGAAAGATGTGGACGGGTCGCTGTACAGCATGTGTATATAAGATGATGTTTAAAGCCGTTACTGGTATCTCCATCGATTCTGTATGTTTAATAGGTGGTTGCGGCGTAGAGCCTGGGCCGGCAAGGGTGGTGGGCCGTCCCGAGGCTATACAGAGTATGCGCCCAGCCCCCCACTTGGGAAGCTCCCCGGCCCCCACACCTGCCCCACACATTAGTGCCCCTTGGGAAGCTCCCTGCTCCCCCACACCTCCCCCCCCAGGCCCACTCGCTCTCCCTGCTATGGGAAGCTCCCTGCTCCCCCCCTGCTCCCCCCTCCCAGGCCCACTCGCCCTCCCTGGTGCTAATACTATATTTCAAATCAATAGCAAATAGCGGTTGTCTGCATGAATGCTGTTCGCTTTTGTAGCGCTCTAAACATCTATTTTTAGAAATGAGAAAATCTAAGACTGCGTTCTGATTGGCTCGGGCCTCAAGGCCAATAACCATTGAGAACAGCGGGATGCCACATATCCAGACCTGTCTGGTGCATCTTCACAAGTCCAGGTAAATCGTGAATCCCCGCACATAGACTGCAGTACTCTCTGTTAATTCAAGATATTAACAGACAGTGATAGTGTACTGTTCCAGCTGTCTCCCCTTCAGAGATTGGTCATTCGACTACGCCATTTCAAACTAAGACGAGCATTTTCATTGGATCACTATTTATAGGAGCCACCCCAATCTTCATACACAACCACGTGACTGTCTCAGTTGACCGATGACATAGCGCGGCATCGTTTTCGATTTCAAAATCTGGCGTATAACTGGGAAAATGTTGTTGTTGCTACATCAGCCTATCATTGGCCCTCCGTAGAAGGGTCCAATACTATAGGCTATCCCCGCACAGGGTTTACTTGGACATTTTTGGTGATTCGAGTGAGTTCTTGAGTCGTTGCCTCAATCTCGAACATTTCATCCCCGAGGTTATTTTGAATTAGCATGTCGGTATCCCAAGCCGGCGGTTTTTGCCTTGACTCTCGATGTCGATTTCAGCCTGACATCAAAGTTATGCCAGCGATGTCACATCTCAAACCGTCCAGCTAGTGGATTGGAGTAATGACCTAGCTGAACCTGTTGAATAATTGGTTTGATTTAGAGGATACCCCTTGATCTTTTTTTTATCCAGAACTATCGTGTGCAACCATGCAACCAAGGCAATGTATAGATACCCTAACAAATCGATCAATACACTGGCTCCCGAGGATGGCCTGGTGGGCCACATGCCTCTCACGCTCCACACCTCTCATACGACACGATTTGCGTTTTCTATTCTACTCGTCGTACCGGAAGTGACATGATAACCCGTCCACATGAGAACTTAACATAGATACGTCAAAGTTAAAATCAAAAACGAAAAACGGACAAGTCGAGGCATTGATTTTCATTTTTCATTTTTGCGTGAAGCAAAACGAAAAACGAAAATTGAAAATTGACTGTCAAATATCAATTTTCGTTTTTTGTTTTTGTAATCCCAGAATCAAAAATTGAAAATTGACGGTCAAATTTCAATTTTTGATTTTCAGAACACAAAAACAAAAAACGAAAATTGAAAATTGACGGTCAATTTTCAATTTTTGATTTTGAGAAACCAAAAAACAAAAAACGAAAATTGAAAATTGACGGTCAAATTTCAATTTTTGATTTTGAGAACACAAAAACAAAAAACGAAAATTGAAAATTGACGGTCAATTTTCAATTTTTGATTTTGAGAACACAAAAACAAAAAACGAAAATTGAATTGTGCAAGGTTACACGGACCATATCACAACACCCTTGTGGTTGAAAGGCGTCTTAGTTTCTTCTTCGGAAGCTTGAGTTTGTTATGATATCCAGGGGGTTGATGATTTTGAAATGTACGCAAGATTTGTTTCGAGGGCCTGAAAATCTCTTGTTTTGCGGGCCTGTAATTGTAGCTGTGCGCAATGAAATCGTTATCTAGTGCGTCGGGTTGGCCGACATTGAAAATCTTTCCCAACTGTGTGTATAACAACTCTACAAAATCACCATCATTAGTCCGTGATATTAATAATATATCATGCTAGAAATAACTTTGTAATTCTAGTCATGTAAAACTTCATAATATTTGTTAGATGTTGAGAATTACAAAGTTATTTTAAGCGTGGTATATTATCAATATCACAAATAATGGCAGGCATTTTGTAGAGCTCGGTTTGTTATACACGCTGCAAACAAGTATATCTTTTCTTTTTGCAGATTGACTTTTGACAAGCTCCAAAGCTGACGGGCATTATAACTGAGACATCAACACGCACTCCTTGTGTGGTAATGTCCAACGGATGTTTGAACATTAGTTTTGGCCTCCCGTGGGGCTCCCGGGGTTGATCTGGGATGTCAGTGTGCACACCCCAGGTCATGGTAAGAATAGGCTTCAGCTTCTCAGACAGCTTATCGTAAGAGGCGACTAATTGGGCACACGTGGGGTTCCATAGTGTATGAAGGAATATGACCCCACTCGTGGGGTTCCCAGGTGTAAAAAGCAATAGTACCCTACCCATCGGGTTCAAATAGGATCCAAACGGCGTGATATGACTGAAATGTAGTTGAACGAGACGTTAAATCATATTCACTCACTGACATTATTTGTGCCTACTGGGCTAACCCAGTTTTTGTTGGGTTAGATCCATGGCAAGCCACATATAGAGAATATCCAATATAATTACTATAGTGAACACCAATTCCATTATGCCTTGAGTCACTTTCAACTGAAGCGTTGGTGATATTTAACAATAATTCACTCAGCTTGAGTGGGATCAATTTCCACTTTTATATGAGTGAAACTTTCACCTTAGTATATTTTAGAGAGTACTAGTATCGGTAAGTCGATCGTTGCTGTATAGTAAAGGAATGTGCTTGGCGATTTCTAGTTTGCAATTAGTCCATCAAATAATAGTGCACGGCTCTCTGCCGGAGATTAGGGTAGGCCCCTAACAGTTTATCCCTATGTGCCAATGTGAGGTCACGTTCAACAGATTTTCGTCTTATTAAACAAAACAAGTATATCATCCATTGGAAAGTATGCTTAAAGTTATCTGTCTCTATATGTCAGCTGCAGCGATGAGTACTTCATACCAGTTCATGTGCCCGTGCTACTGATGACGAAAAACAAAACAAAAACAAATCTCATATTTTTAGAACACAAGTGTATAGTCCGCCATTCAATATTATCAGTCGTCGTCAAGAAAAATCCCGCGTCCATAATCGAAAGACCTATCACAGCATTAGCACCAAATTGTATCACGCAACGCAAAAAAATCATAGTATACATTAACATAGGCTAGTTTTCTGCTACACAAAAGTCAACATTTTTTAATGATACCGGTAAGAAACCATGATGTTCCAAAAAATACCAAATCCGGATCGCTGATCAGTATTTTTAATCCACATAATATTCGTTGTAAGTTCGTATTTATAGAATGGTGTATCTCAGTCACGTATTTATAGAATGGTGTATCTCAGTCACGCTTTGATTGTGACTGTTCATTCGAACATCATGAGGGTTTTGAAGTACATGGGTTCGTACAAGTACATGGGTTCGTACAAGTACATGGGTTCGTACCATTCTTAGCCCCAGTTTAAGCAGAATTATACATAAGTTACGCCAAAGATCTTGCACGCTGCGCTCGTATTTTGCTATCAGCATGCGATCTGGATCGCCAAATTTGAGCAATTTGGGAGGAGGGGCCCTGTTTTACAAGATTTCTCCATAATGTTTTGTGACATCGAAATTGCAATCATCTCTCTTATCGTGAAGTTGACGATAGAGAAGGCGCGCTTCATTTTTATAGACATATAGGTCTAAATGTGATGTGCGGTAAGGTAAAGCAAAACGATTTTGAAAGATATGGTCTCACACCAATGCCGGTATTTCCTGGCAATACTTAATCATTCATTGATACTGATGATGACCGTCAGTGCCTCAGACAGACTCTCACAAGCGGTGCCACTTACAGGTGACCGCCAGTAGTATACAAAGAGTGATCTGGCAATGTTTTCACCCGGATGTAACTCTGACGTCACAATTAGTGGTATGTAAGCGTGATTGTGATTGGCTGGTGAGGAGTGGGAGGCGTGGTCTGTGTGTGGTGGGAGGTGGGACCAAGATGGCGGCCAGTTTTTGTGTCGTGTGTGGTGTGGGTACAAGATGGCGGCCAGTTTTTGTGTCGTGTGGTGTGGGTACAAGATGGCGGCCAGTTTTTGTGTCGTGGGAGGTGTGGGTACAAGATGGCGGCCCGTTTTTGTGTCGTGTGGTGTGGGTACAATTTGTGTCGTGTGTGAGTGTGGGACCAAGATGGCGGCCAGTTTTTGTGTCGTGTGGTGTGGGTACAAGATGGCGGCCAGTTTTTGTGTCGTGTGGGAGGTGGGTACAAGATGGCGGCCAGTTTTTGTGTCGTGTGGGAGGTGGGTACAAGATGGCGGCCAGTTTTTGTGTCGTGAGTGTGGGTACAAGATGGCGGCCAGTTTTTGTGTCGTGTGTGAGTGTGGGTACAAGATGGCGGCCAGTTTTTGTGTCGTTGGGAGGTGGGTACAAGATGGCGGCGGGTTTTTGTGTCGTGTGGTGGGAGGTGGGTATGCGGATTATAGAAAAACGTATAAGAGGAGTCGATTTTTAGGGAAAGGGGTGTATTCATTGCAATCTGACTTACCTGACCTGACCTGCCTGCCTGCCTCCCTGCCTGCCTGCCTGCCTGCCTGCCTTCCTGTCTGCCTGCCTGCATTCTGCCTGTGTGGAATGCATGTACTGACTTGGTTCTGGGTTTTTTCCATCACGGTTGTGCGCAGGTGTATGACGTCACTTCCGGTCTGCGTGAATCGGGCGTGACCTGGGACTATGGGATGCATGTACTGACTTGGTTCTGGGGTTTTTCCGCGTGACCTGGGACTATGGGATGCATGTACTGACTTGGTTCTGGGGTTTTTCCCTCACGGGGAGGTCACGTGATCAGTTCAAGGTCATATCCATTTTTTGGACGTACACGAAAAGACGCGAAGGTGAACGCCATTGTGGGAAACCTCCCACAGACAGGTCAGTACATGCATTTCTATGTTGTTCACGCATAATAAAAGGATTGATCTGTAATCTGTGTTGTTGTTGTTGCTCCTTTTTTTGGACTAACCCATCAGAATAGTACGTATCACGGACTACACCCGTAGAGCTACATCTGGTCTATAAAACACGTCCCTCTGGATCCCACACCTTCATTTCTACAGAGCCATGGCGGAGATCCAGCCCCATGCGACTCGCATTTTACAGTATGCCACCGTGGTGAATTCGTTCACGGGTTACCGAGCAGTGGTCCGGTCCATGTTTGCAGATGGCGACGACAACGAGGGACGACGCCAGATCCTGAACGAGTTCACAGAAGCGGTCCTCCACAGAGTGCACTCGATGGAGAGGCGTGCCATCACTCACCACTACTGGACTATGACAGCCATCCTTGATGCTCGCGCTATGGACCAGGAGCGCTCACGCCGGAACCAGTGCCGGCTGGTTGGCCTCATACTAGTCTGTGCCCTATTGACCCTGGCGCTGTGGTATTGACACTATAAATACGAGGGATGAGACAGAGTGTGTGTCATTCACCGTTCGACATTTGAACCAAGCATGTCAACTTATCTACGAGCCATCCTGCCTCTTACACCCAGTGTGGGGTTATACGTCTATCAAGATAAAGTCATCCTGGTGAAAGACGATGAAGCTATTTACTGGGCGCCCGCTGAGATGCTATCGAATACGGTGACGCTACAGCGTGATGGCTGGACTAAATTTAAACGGGTGTTGAGCGGTGAGTTGGACGGAGACCTCATCCACCTGGACAATGCCATCTACGTATATTCCGACCCGCCCGTCCACATACGCCTGGGCCGCTACCAAGAGCCTACGCGAAGTATTCCGACCCGCCCGTCCACATACGCCTGGGCCGCTACCAAGAGCCTACGCGAAGTATCTTCCTAAGCCCCTCTGTGTGGTCAGCCTTGGAGAAAGTAGTGCCTATTGTGGACCAGTTGTTTACACCGGACGACCGATCACCCGACCAATTGGCATGGGCTCGTGCTATGGAGGACGCCCTGGCTGAACCCCATGAACAACTACATGAACCCGACGACGATGCCATTGATTGCCCCGCTAGACTCAGTCAGCCCAATGACATGACCACCTGATCCTTTGATCTCACGGGGTTCTCCCTATAAATACGAGAGACAGTGAAATCTGGTACCATTCACGTACTGACCATGACGGGGCATATAGTACTGGCGTATTTCAGCTTGACCCCCGAGGTTTTCCTGCACGTGTATGCGGATAAGGTCGATATCATGGAGGAGGTGGGAGACGTCTGTGATGCAGACCCTACACAACCGTGCCCGGCTCACATTCGTCTGTCCCGGGAGGGCTGGACCAAATTCAAACGGGTGTTGTCTGGTGAACTGGACGGCGACCTCATCACTTGTGTCACGATGTGTACATCCGACGCGGCCCTTTCTTTGCTCAATTGGCTCGGCTAGATGGGGATACAGTGCATTTTACCCTTCACCCTGATCTATGGTCTGCATTGGAAGATGCCGTGGTGGATGTGGATGAAGTGCTTATCAAGCGGTCATCAGACGAGTTGGACTGGTCATTGACCATGGCCACTGTGGAAGTCCACGAAGAAAATCAGAAAGAAACTCCGGCCCAAGATATGCCCGTTATAAATAAACGATAGAGCCAGGGTCCATCATCATTTTGTCACCATGAAGCGCTGGGAGA
>JAVTVY010033727.1:0-14170 GCA_036873755.1 Hanleya hanleyi | reverse complement strand
CTCCACACCTGCCTAAACAATCCGATTTGCGTTTTCCATACTACTCCGCGGACCGAAAGTGACATCATAAGCCTTACGCGTGCGCAGTTAACATTGATGCGTCAAAGTTAAAATCAAATAACGGACAAGTCGAGGCAATTTTCAATATTTGATTTTCATTTTTGCGCGAAGTAAAACGAAAAACGAAAATTGAAAATTGAATGTCAAATTTCAATTTTTGATTCTGAGAAACCGAAAACGAAAATTGACGGTCAAATTTCAATTTTTGATTTTGAGAAACCAAAAACGAAAAACGAAAAACGAAAATTGAATTGTGCAAGGTTACACGGACCTGTTATGTTCGAATGTAACATGAATATATTTACAGAGAGAAATAGACGTCTTCACCTAAAATCAGCGATCTTGCAGTAACACTTCATGGCCCTGTCCTTCGAGAACCGTGATACTCAATGTCTTGGAATTATTCTGTGTATAAACAAGCGTTCTGAGAACCCCAACATCTCGCCTTGCGGGGTCATCCGCCAAAGGTGCAGCAGTATTGAAAGCATACATGTAGAGCAAACAATAAGGTCTGGAATAAGTGATGCGGTACAGACAATAATGTCTGGAATAGATTATCTAGTACAGACAATAACATCAGTCCCATGTGGGATTACTGGCAAAAGTTAATCCCATGTAGGATGGATAGGTCAGTGCAGTCGGATTACTGGTACATAGGGCATTCCAGTGTGAGATTACTACTGGGTGGACCAGTCCCATGTTATTACTGATGGATAGTCCTCTGTGGGATTACTGCTGGATAGTCCAGTCCCAAGTGGGATTACTACCATCACCATCATGGTATGGATGGTAGTGATGGAATGGATGGTAGTGATGGTATGGATGATGGTATGGATGGTAGTGATGGTAGGAATGGTAGTGATGGTATGGATGGTAGTGATGGTAGGAATGGTAGTGATGGTATGGATGGTAGTGATGGCATGGATGGTAGTGATGGTATGGATGGTAGTGATGGTAGGAATGGTAGTGATGGTATGGATGGTAGTGATGGTATGGATGGTAGTGATGGTATGGATGGTAGTGATGGTATGGATAGTAGTGATGGTATGGATGGTAGTGATGGTATGGATGGTAGTGATGGTATGGATGGTAGTGATGGTATGGATAGTAGTGATGGTATGGATAGTAGTGATGGTATGGATGGTAGTGATGGAATGGATGGTAGTGATGGAATGGATGGTAGTGATGGTAGGAATGGTAGTTATGGTATGGATGGTAGTGATGGTATGGATGGTAGTGATGGTATGGATGGTAGTGATGGTATGGATGGTAGTGATGGTATGGATAGTAGTGATGGTATGGATGGTAGTGATGGTATGGATGGTAGGAATGGTAGTGATGGTATGGATGGTAGTGATGGTATGGATGGTATGGATAGTAGTGATGGTAGAAATGGTAGTGATGGTATGGATGGTAGTGATGGAATGGATGGTAGTGATGGTAGGAATGGTAGTGATGGTATGGATGGTAGTGATGGTATGGATAGTAGTGATGGTAGGAATGGTGTGGATAGTAGTGATGGTAGAAATGGTAGTGATGGTATGGATGTGATGGTATGGATGGTAGTGATGGTATGGATGGTAGTGATGGTATGGATGGTAGTGATGGTATGGATGGTAGTGATAGTATAGATGGTAGTGATGGTATGTATGGTAGTGATGGTATGGATGGTAGTGATGGTATGGATGGTAGTGATGGTATGGATGGTAGTGATGGTATGGATGGTATTGATGGTAGTGATGGTATAGATGGTAGTGATGGTATGGATGGCAGTGATGGCATGGCTGGTAGTGATGGTAGGAATGGTAGTGATGGTATGGATGGTAGTGATGGTATGGATGGTAGTGATGGTATGGATGGTAGTGATGGTAGGAATGGTATGGATGGTAGTGATGGTATGGATGGTAGGAATGGTATGGATGGTAGTGATGGTATGGATGGTATGGATAGTAGTGATGGTATGGATGGTAGTGATGGCATGGATGGTAGGAATGGTATGATGGTATGGATGGTAGTGATGGTATGGATGGTAGGAATGGTATGAATGGTAGTGATGGTATGGATGGTATGGATAGTAGTGATGGTACGGATGGTAGTGATGGTATGGATGGTAGTGATGGTATGGATGGTAGTGATGGTAGGAATGGTTGTTATGGTATGGATGGTAGTGATGGTAGAAATGGTATGGATGGTAGTGATGGTAGGAATGGTAGTTATGGTATGGATAGTAGTGATGGTAGAAATGGTATGGATGGTAGTGATGGTATGGATGGTAGTGATGGTATGGATGGTAGTGATGGTATAGATGGTAGTGATGGTATGGATGGTAGTGATGGCATGGATGGTAGTGATGGTAGGAATGGTAGTGATGGTATGGATGGTAGTGATGGTATGGATGGTAGTGATGGTATGAATGGTAGTGATGGTATGGATGGTATGGATAGTAGTGATGGTATGGATGGTAGTGATGGTATGGATGGTAGTGATGGTATGGATGGTAGTGATGGTAGGAATGGTAGTGATGGTATGGATGGTATTGATGGTATGGATGGTAGATGGTATGGATGGTAGGAATGGTAGTGATGGTATGGATGGTAGTGATGGTATGGATAGTAGTGATGGTAGGAATGGTAGTTATGGTATGGATGGTAGTGATGGTATGGATGGTAGTGATGGTATGGATGGTAGTGATGGTATGGATGGTAGTGATGGTATGATGGTAGTGATGGTATGGATGGTATGGATGGTAGTGATGGTATGGATGATAGTGATGGTATGGATGGTAGTGATGGTATGGATGGTAGTGATGGTATGGATGGTAGTGATGGTAGGAATGGTAGGTATGGTATGGATGGTAGTGATGGTATGGATGGTAGTGATGGTATGGATGGTAGGATGGCATAGATGGTAGTGATGGTATGGATGGTAGTGATGGTATGATGGTAGTGATGGTATGGATGGTAGTGATGGTATGGATGGTAGTGATGGTAGGAATGGTATGGATGGTAGTGATGGTATGGATGGTAGGAATGGTATGGATGGTAGTGATGGTATGGATGGTAGGAATGGCAGTGATGGTATGGATGGTAGTGATGGTATGGATGGTAGTGATGGTAGGAATGGTATGGATGGTATGGATGGTAGTGATGGTATGGATGGTAGGAATGGTATGAATGGTAGTGATGGTATGGATGGTATGGATGGTAGGAATGGTAGGGATGGTAGTGATGAGGCTGGATGGTAGTGATGGTATGGATGGTAGTGATGGTATGGATGGTAGTGATGGTAGTGATGGTAGGAATGGTATGGATGGTAGTGATGGTATGGATGGTAGGAATGGTATGAATGGTAGTGATGGTATGGATGGTAGTGATGGTAGCGATGGTATGGATGGTAGTGATGGTAGGAATGGTATGGATGGTAGTGATGGTATGGATGGTAGAATGGTATGAATGGTAGTGATGGTATGGATAGTAGTGATGGTATGGATGGTAGTGATGGTATGGATGGTAGTGATGGTATGGATGGTAGGAATGGTATGGATGGTAGTGATGGTATGGATGGTAGTGATGGTAGTGATGGTAGGAATGGTAGCGATGGTAGTGATGGTATGGATGGTAGTGATGATATGGATGGTAGTGATGGTATGGATGGTAGTGATGGTAGGAATGGTAGTGATGGTATGGATGGTAGGAATGGTAATGATGGTGTGGATGGTAGTGATGGCATGGATGGTAGTGATGGTAGTGATGGTAGGAATGGTAGCGATGGTATGGATGGTAGTGATGGTATGGATGGTAGTGATGGTATGGATGGTAGTGATGGTAGGGATGGTATGGATGGTAGTGATGGTATGGATGGTAGTGATGGTAGGAATGGTAGTGATGGTATGGATGGTAGTGATGGTATGGATGGTATCACAGGTACATCTTTTAATCATAAGAAACATGTGTACCAAGTTTCATAATCATTCAATCACAGCTGACAACTGCAGCAAACTGTGGTGTACAGATGTACATGTGCACTTCGGCTAAACGCAAAACTCAATCAGTTGCCATAATTTGGAGAAAAATTAATATTTCATCTCAAAAATAGCACAAATAAATCCTCCAATCATAAGAAACATTTGTACCAAGTTTCGTAATCATCCAATGAGAGCTGACAACTGCAGCAAACTTATCATGTACATGTATATGTATACATGTAGAGGCCTGTATGTACAATTTACCTAAACAGAAAACTCTTCATTTGCCATAATTTTGAGAAAAATTAATATTTCTTCTCAAAAATAGCACAGGTACATCCTCTTATCATAAGAAACATGTGTACCAAGTTTCATAATCATCCAATGACAGCTGACAACTGGAGCAAACTTACCATGGACATGTATATGTACAATTTACCTAAACAGAAAACTCTTCATTTACCATAATTTGGAGAAAAATTAATATTTCTTGTCAAAAATAGCACAGGTACATCCTCTAATCATAAGAAACATGTGTACCAAGTTTCATAATCATCCAATGACAGCTGACAACTGGAGCAAAGTTACCATGTAGATGTATATGTATACATGTAGAGGCCTACATGTACAATTTACCTAAACAGAAAACTCTTCATTTGCCATAATTTTGAGAAAAATTAATATTTCTTCTCAAAAATAGCACAGGTACATCCTCTTATCATAAGAAACATGTATAACATGTATAGTTTCATAATCATCCAATGACAGCTGACAACTGCAAGAAACTTTCCAAGTACAGATGTACATGTGCACTTCAGCTAAACGCAAAACTCATTCATAGGGATTTTAACATTAGAGTACCCCAGGGGTAGTACCCCCAGGTGGCATACCCACCCCCATATTTTTTATATTTTTTTTATATTTTTTCTAATTATTCTAGATTTTTTTTTAACTTGCTAAACCAAAAACCCATTCATTTCCAGGCAGGGGACACCGACACCGACACCGACACCGACGACGACATCCTCTTTCCCCCTCTCACAATATCTCCCCTTTACTTCGTATAAGGCGAGATAAAAAGGAAAAAAAAAAAGAGGAAAAAAAATTGCATTTCACCTACTCTGTCTCGTGTGCTAGCTCACAAAGCCATTTGAACAGGTGGGAATAAGCTGAAGGAAAATTTTCATTTGCATTCAGAATTCTCTTCCTGGAACATTTTACTGTATCCATGGAAATCAGTTTTGATTTGAGGCTATAGCTTTCATACATAGACTTCACTGTATCATCCCTAATCTTTCCTCACACAAAGATGAGTACATGTATAATGTATCAGGCAATCAAACAGGCCAGAAATACATCTAACTTCATGTTGAACATGGAAGAAACAAGTAAAAAATTTGATCGCATTTATAAGCGAAGGTTCAGTGTTGCAGCAACTGAAAAACCCTCTTTTTGATATAATAAGAAAGTGCGGCAGAAAAAAAATCATTGACATGATCATCAATTGTACTGTGGTGCTTATATTTTTTGTGAATCCTGGATGTTTTCGAAACTACAATCAGAAATACATTATACACCGATCACTGTATATGTACATTTGTACATGCAGAACAATCAACAATATTTCAGCCATGTTGGACTTCTGTATAAGACTTCATTTCCTTTTGAGGTTGCATTATTTTTTTGTCTCTAAGCCCCTGCAACTTTGAAATTCTGTAGAGATCCAGTACATGATTAAATGTCAGACAGAGCTAACTTTATGCTGTTTATTCACAGATCCAGAAGTCTAATCTGTTTCAAATGTACAGTATCTATTATAAATAAAGGTTTATGCAAACTATAGGATTTATTGTTTTTTGGAAAATTCTAATTATTTTTAGAAATACAGTTACCATAGTGACCATCAGTTACTAAAGGTAATAAGTTCAAAATTTTTGCAGGTTATGAAATCTTATTCACTGAATAGATTCACTAACGGTCTATGCTATTGAAATTCATTAAACAATTCAAGTCCATGAGATAAAGCACTTTGTTATCAGTTGCTATGGTAACCATATTTCTGAAACTATCAGTAACCAAGCGATAAAAGCGATATCCAACACAATGTTAATGAAATACGAAGAATCAGAATCCAAATTTCGAGGAGAAAATTTACCATTATTTGCCTATCCAATTATCTCTAATTCAATACGTGATATCATCAAAGCACATTGCATACCCAAAAATTTTTGAATGTTAATCTCAGCAGCCAGTAGGAATATTTTATGAAATAAATTTGAAAATTTTCAGAAAAAAAGTTTGGCAATAACACATCTCCCCACCCGAAGTTTTAATTTTCCACTCAGGTTCTCCTTTAAATGTTCACCAGTGTGACAAACCCCAATTTTATTGTGCTTTTTCTTTCTGATGCATCCGATCTCAATTTAATTTTGGCTAGTACTGTAATTGACCACTATGAAAAATTGGAATCACGAGCAACATCCTGGGAGATATTTTAGATTTCAGCAAATTTCCAACTCATGTTATTTTTTTAATTCGCACATACTCAATGTTGTGTACATGTACTGCACTAAAAGGCTAAAATATGAGCGATGTATTCCTCAGCTATGGAGACAGCTCGAGTCATCAAAATAATTGCCGGTCCATTTTTTTAATGTTTTCTCGGTGATATACACACTGCACACAGATAGATTAGGAGTAGAAGCTGGCATGTTTATGCAGACCACACATAACGCCTAGATATTACGTTCCTCCATTTGTGTCAAGTCTGTATTACTGGTTCTCCAATAAACCATCTTGGTTGGCAATACCACATGTTTAGTGTCGGATGGAAAGAAGGGGATCTGCAGACAAAATGTTAAATTATGGAGGGAAGTCTAAGATTATCATGTACAGGTTTTGAAATAAGCAGATTCAAAACAATTCTTTTGTTGTATTTTACAGGAGCTTCTTGCATATTGTGTATTAATAGAAGGGTCGAAAGTGATACAGTTTAATGACAATATTTCCCCTTTATTGTTGTTTCTTGCTTGCTCATTCATTTTATAACATTTGGAAGAGTCCATGAATTAATTGTACTGAACATGCACATTAAATAAAGGTTTGGGGCTTTTGTCCTGGACTCCAAAGTTTGATCAGACAGGCCTGATGCCAGACTGCTATTTCAAACCCCTCATGTACAATATTAAAACAAGGGTTGAGCCATTTAAAATCAACCTTCTGCTTGTTCAAAAAAAAAAACGATGATGAAATACAGCCCTGCAATTTGGCAGAGAATATACAGTTTTTGGAAACGTTCAAATATGGAGGAAATAGTTAGATGTATAATATTAAAAAAAAACAAGAGATTGAGTCACCTTAAAGCCCACCTTCTGCTTACTGAATGCAACAAACCATTCCGACTGACAATGAAATATAGCCCTGCAATTTGGGCAGAGAGTACAGTTTGGGAAGACATTTTTCACAAAACTATCGGAATGCGTAGGCTGCAATTTCTACCACCTTGTATAACATGCCATAATCAAATTACACCATAATGCGGTCTGAGAGTTCTGGCTCACACGACATCCGCAACGGTGCAATATTAATGGAATACCCATCATCATCCGATCTGAAAGCTTGGAGAAATCCAATTACTAGTCATTAAGGTGGAAACACGGCGATTAAAGGATTGCAAAATCTAATTTAGCTATGCATTAATGTGTACATAAAGATCTCGCTCCATCCAACATACAATTCTGCCGTGCTGGATTCAACATTGCGGACAAGGTTACCGAAGTGAAATTGCCTTCTTAAGATCTCCAGCGAGTGCACTAGAAGTTTTAACCACATCAAGATGACCAGGACCGGTTTCGTAACATTCAATTTCCAATTACCTTGATTACAACCCATCTATATTGAAGTTGTACAATCGATCACTTTTGTCTAAATTTTCTCACTTTATAATTTCGGTGATCATGGTGATGCAATGAACCATTGTACATGTATCACAATTGTTTCTAAACTAGAAAACTAGAATATCATTCCATCATGTTTTAGCAAGGTAATGCCATTTAATGAAATGTTCTAGTGTTGACAGAGTGCCGTTTTATAAAATGTCATATTAGTGCAGTTCCATCAAAATTTCTCATCTGAGAATGCCATTTCATCAATGCTCTAGAACGATAGTGCTGTTTCATCAAATGTTCTAGACCAATAGAATACTAGATGATTCATCAAGTTATGCTTCAGTATGATTGTTTGTGGTTTTATGAAATATTCTAGTATGATGTTGATAGTACTCTATCATCAAAAGTACGAGCATGACAGAATGTAAATTCATCAGAAGTAATTTCATCAATATTCTAATAAGATAGACAGATTTTTCATCAAAATGTTTTTAGAAAAAGTACCGATTCTTCAAAATTTCTACTATGACAGAATATCATATTTCATCCAATATACAGGCACAATTTGCAGGGTTCGTTTTTCGACGGGAATCCGGGAATCCGATTCTCTTATTATTCCCGTGAATTCGCCATACGTGAATCCAAGTGGATTCCCGTAACATAAAGTCAAATTAAAAATAATTGTATACTTTTAATCCTCTTGAAAATGACACAAACTTGATTATCTTCGACGATCAGCGAAACAGGAAGTCCGAAACTCGCTCCAAGTGCACTATCCACCAAATTATCGGACTATTTGCGTATACGGCAACGGTTTTAACCCAGCCATGAAGTAATGCGCTCAAGGAAGACAATTCCTCCGTAACTGCAGTACCGGTTAACAAAGAATATTGGCAGTTCGTGGCAAATTACTAATGCCGTCACTGTTCATATCAATGGAAATAATCACAAGATCTCTTCCCATGTGTAGATATGAATTTGTTTGCCTTTTATTGCGTTTACGGTGAAGTAATTACAATTCATGTGAAATTTCCACGCACATTTTCCAGACTCTATGCTGGTTCTAAATTTAAACGGTCACATATAAAGTCTGTCTGTTCGTCTTCAATAATTCCGAAAGTCACGATGAGCGCGGATTGGATTGGATTCCCGTGGATTTCCGTGTGACTAAAATACGGGAATCCATTTGGATTCTGGTTAAATTTGACGAAAAACGAGCCCTGACAATAAATATAATGATCCAACATTACATCAGCCTTAGTCATTGACATGTTGATTTCCAGAAACTGAAGCATATATACATGTTAATCTATCAGCATACAGGTTCTACAAAATACCCCTGCACGCTTTGCATGAAAAGATATAGAGAAGCTGTGTAAATTATTTTCTACGAAAACTGACATCAAATTGGATTTTTTAACACAATAAATAAAACAAATGTGGTAAAAAACGTATCAATTGGAGCCGTAACCTCTGACCTGTGAGGTCAGAGTGTGATTACGATGATAATAATATCGACTAGTCGGTTCTGTTGGACGTCCTATTGTGACGTACATTCCACAACAATTGGGTATGATGACATCAGGCAAAGGCATTACATTTTAGCTTTGTGACATTGTTGGTGTCACAATGAAAATGATGCCTAGAACATTAGCTGCGATTGCTCGCTATGAACGATGATAATAGACTCCGATGTCATAGGTCAGCAGGTCTCCGACTTCGCCATTTCCAAACAGGCGTGGTAATGAAGGGTTTTAAGTTTGTTTTAATAGCGTAAAAAAAGTATGGGGTGACTGGACCATTTAGTAGAACCTTTAATAAATTTTGACGTACCAGGCCTCATCATCAGATGGGAGCAGTTGCTCATGCTAACCCGTTTCTCACCTGAAATGAATTTTAGGCGAGTAAATGATTGCTCACCTAAATCCTCTCAATTTGCATAGTTAGACATGGAACTCTTGTCAATTAAAATACTCACCTAATCCTTTCAAGAATAATTTGGGGAGCAGTTGACTGCTCGCCAGCAATTTCCTCATTACAAGGCCTGCATACAGACAGAACTACATGTACTTTGACCTGGTGACCTCGAAAACATAGGTCAATGTCTCTCACATTGGATTTCTGGTCAGTGACTGAATGAACATTCTTTGTAGACCAGCCATATTATAAGTTAGTAACCAGAAAATTATGAGTGAGTTAGGGTTTAACATCGCTTTCAGCAGTATTTTGGCCATGTAGCGATGATATAACTAACTACGATATGATTAGCTTGGCATATGTGACTATCCATGTACAGCTATAATGCAGAAGAAATTAATCTTCCCCTCATAGCAACAGGCATGGTATACAGAAAACTATGATGGGCAATGGGCAGTTGACTGTCGAACAGACATATCATATGCATCTAGATATATGTGCCAATGTCAATATCTGAAGGTCAACTAGTTGTATACATGGATGAGAGGTCAAAAACTTATACACTTGAATTTTATCATCTTAGAAAATGGACTGTGAAGTATGCTGGTACATTTCCTATGAGTGCACGAGTACGATTTACCATTATTTTAAATTAACTTTCATATCCCGATCAGGTGCCTACATGTTCATGTGCCAGGACATGAGAGCGCCCACAGTTTCTATTATTCTGGACACTGCATGATCAGCATTTTCTTAGGTTGTTGTCCTGGTACATTGTATATATACCGCTAAGAAGCTCCCCTAGAATCTCCCATCAATATAACTGAACAGAAGCTATTAATATTATGACCGTCAGTGTGTGTGATATCAGCCCTGAGGAAAGAAAGATAAGCTCAAAATTGAATCATGATGGATGGCCTTTAAAACTCCATTCACATAGCTATATAGCCCAACCAGAATCTTAACTCCTGTATGGAGAATATACACTCCTGTAATCCTGTAGGGGTTTACTAATTGTTGTCTCACCTTCTGTCTACAATATGTCTGCTAAACCTCAAAACATTCATACGCCAAGCATGCCAGGTGGCAATATTATGCCGATATTCCGGGTGCTCAAATTCCTTGAGAGCATGTATAAATATCCAGCTACGATAATCTCTCAAATAATTCATAAAATCTGGGGCGATCAAACTTATTAGAACAGGAAGTTTACAAAATGGTTTAAAATCATGTAGATAATTCATTAATTTTTTGTTGTTTCAATGATTTTAGAGATCGATCAAATTTAATATAACAGCTGATTGAAATTTTTTCTCCAAAATTTGGGTGATTGAATTTCGTGAGCTTTGGGAACGTCGAGCTTTGCGACTCTCGACCTTGAAGTGGGACTCCAGATTATGATTCTAAAAGAACAGTTTCAGTTAAAGATCACAAGAGATTCAGAACAGGAAAGGTTCAATTCAAATGTGATTCTATGGAATACCACAGAAATCAAAATAAAATATTCCCGTCACGTTGAATGGTCTGCTCCATATAATGAAGCCCTTTCAAATACAGCCAGGTTTCAATGACAGCTGTCCATGGGGACAATCTGGTCTAAGGAGCAGTGTTTGCTAGCCTAGACTATTTAACTCGCCTGTCACAACTATCTGTTGACTATAACTATGGACAGAATTAAGCCATCGATTTCTGTTACAGATTTGCTGAACATCTCGGAATTGGTAAATCTTGATGTTCCGGAGCAGCTAAGGCTGAAGCAGAAAGACTGTTACTATATACTGGTAATGGTTCAGGAACTGGGCAGAGAATTTCTCTCCTTATATTCAACATAAATGGCATGACATTTCCGGAAAACTCAGATGCCTTCTCATGACTCGAGGGAAGATAATTTTCAACGTCAGATGCCCTAAGGAAATATTATTCTGATAAATCTTATCAATTCCATTCCCACAGATACACACAAAAAGATCAATAAAGTACAGAACACAAAATGGTAATTCTCACGATCTGATATTAACACATGTATAGGCAAAGCAGACAGTTCGGAATCGACGATGTATACTGTCTCGCATATGCGGCCTTTCACCAAATCAGCACTGATTATTCTCGCAGCACCTCAACTTATTTTGAATATTTTTTGTTATCAAATTTCTATACATTATCCATTCAGAATTCATAAAAATCTTCCCCTTTTATTTTAAAGAAACAGTTGTCAGCCAGCCAAAATTATGCTGGCAGCAGGGCCTGGGATATTGACTTTGTTACGATATGTCTCGCTGCTGGGGGGCCACACGTAGTGGCCGCAGTGTAGTGTGCTGCGGGCCCACCACGTGGGCCTGCAGTATTCATGATGATACAAGTTTTGGAATTATTATTTTTATTAAAATTATGTTAAAAGTCCCAATAAGATATATGATATTTTGTAAGCGAAGTTCACAATCTTTGAATGGAGCTTTTTATTTTTATATTTTATCAATCAGCAGAAAATAAATGGGAGGAGAAAGTACGATAATTAACCCTTTCTTAACCCGAATCTTAACCCGAATTAACCCGAAGTTGTTTGTTTGTTTGCAAAAGAAATGAAGCAAAATTAGATGTTGAACGCAAAAAATCGGAGCGAAAAATGCATTTTTCCTCACATACCGTGTGACGGGCCTGTCGGCAGCAAGCCGCAGAAATGGAAAAAATCATTGAAAACCTCTTCCTAACTCCTGTATTTTTGAACTTACACGACTGCTAAAGTGTGGTGAATATTCCCCGGACGATTAAAACTGCCAACGACGATCGACGAAGTTTATTTCCATATTTTTACGAGTCTCGATCCACAACGTGTGTTAAACAAAAATCCATTTCATTCAAGATGGATTCCCCCGCCGGCCGATGAGCCAATCGGTATGCGTAATTTTGCCCACGTGACCTCTATCAGCCAACAGATTTGAGACGAGCGTAGACAGTGGCTGGAATGATGGAATGACATCATTTTACAATCCAATCGTATCCTCCATTTTATTTTGCCATCCATTCCAGGTTATTTCCTGTGTAGAAAGGTGAAAGGTTACGCTTTCCAATGAGAGGTCAAACATGAAGATTGGCAGAGTAAAACTCGAGAAAAACGCTGTCAAATGCGGTCGAAAAAAGACGATTTCTCCATTGGATTTGGACGTTTTTAAGTCGAGAAAGCCGGGGAAAAGCGTATTCTCTCGCAGTAAAACCTAATTTTGTATGCTATTTTATTTATTTTGCTATAAAACTAGAGCAAATAACACTGGAGTGTGTTTTGTGGAGACAGGTTTCTTATGTTTTTCTGCAAATCTCGGACACAAACGCAATTTCTAGCATTCCAAAGACAACATATACAAATTTTAACAGTTGTCAATTGATCGTCAGCAGGTCACTTTTGTCAGGGGAAATAATCGGTGAAAGGGTTAAAAAAAAAAACGAAGTAAATTTAGAAAAATGAACACTTTTAGATGCACAAATGCTAAACAAGTTAGCAGCGTAACAGCAAAGTTTCCTGAAATTCAAGTATAAAAATACTCAGATATGTTTTACAGCATCTGATGTGCAAAGTTACATCACTGTTACATTTTGACAAGAATGGTCATATATTGAAATTATGTTAACTGCATGAGCATTTTCAGAGATAATCTTTGGCATGAGATCAGAATACTAATGATTTTGCAATTCTGAGTTAGAAACACGAATCAACCCACTGAGCTGTTAAAACACATTGTGCCAGTGGAATAATGTATTTTTTCTTGTACATGCACTTGGAAATGCCTGTTAAGGTGTTTTTCTTTTCAAAGATCACATGATTGATCAACATAGTCATTACAGTTAAAAAACACGGTGTTACACCTAAAAGATGCATTGACCCCTCAGCCTCAAAATCATTATGTTCCTACGAAGTAGGCTCTCATTTGCAAATTGTCCGGTAATGAGTGAGTGAGTCAGCTAGTCGAATCCTTTTGTCGGCAAAATAAGAACCGTTGACATTAGAACCTTGATTTTTGGCATGAACGTGCATTGGGGGACTGTTACCAGCAAGTTCTGAGCTGACCTACTTAGGTGACCTATAAACCTCAAAATTTTGAAAGGATTTCAGGTTATTTCTAGGTAGAGGGCCCCCAAGTCATCTCTCGACCGTCTACCGTATTCCTACGAACCGTTGACATTAGAACTTTGATTTTTGGCATGAACGTGCATTAGGGGACTGTTATCAGCAAGTTCTCAGGTGACCTACTTTTCATGAAAATTTGCTCAACTTAGGTGACCTATAATCCTCAAAATTGGCAAAAACATGTCTTAGGTCAAGGTACACACTTAAATCATATCAAACCCT
>JAVTVY010033726.1:0-14544 GCA_036873755.1 Hanleya hanleyi | reverse complement strand
CGAAATAGCTTTACTGTCCAGACTGAATTGCTTCATAAACATTGGTTTCTAACTTGATTTCAGATTACTAGCTTAATGGCTTAGAATTTAAGAATTTATTACTTTTTAATTTGTATTATATAGCAGATACAATTTCCGCATTCCTTCTTGTAAAGGATTGTTTTACTGTCCACACAATGTAATTCTATATTAGATTTTCAAATTTCAAACATTTTTGACAGAAAATTGGAGAAGTTCTGTTTTATTTTCCATTGTTTCATAACATGAATGTTAATCTGGATTAAAATAATTTCAAATTTAAAGTGGATTTGGGTAAAAATAGAGCAGTTTATTTCCAAATATTCTACATGTACACTCAGAACTTGGCGATGGCTCTGAGAGGGAGTGCTACCATTATTCAATTTTATTGGAGAGGGTGGTGGGGGGAGGTTTTTCGCATGTAGGTTTTAGAACTTTGATATTAAGTTCAACTAAGAAGGTACATAATTATATCACTTAAGTGTACATTCGTTTTTGAAGAGTCACGTGCACACATTCTTGTTCATTGTGCAAGTTAACATGATATACCCTACTAAAGTTTTCGGTTACTCCGATGACGGAATGTTGACATAATCCAATAAAGGTAATCTTGCCATGTTTGCACTCAGAAGATCATGTTATCTTCACTTTAGTCAACTTTTTGCAGACAAATTGTCACCACAACTTATAACTTGTAGATTTATATCTTTTTACAACTCCTGTAAGTCAGCCCTCTGACGGCCAAATAACATGTACCATGCTCGTGTAATAGTGACTGATATACATGTAACTTATATAAGAATCACCGGGTGAATGGCTCAAGTTTCCAACTTCGGAAACTCACCGGAAACCTACTGGAGCTGTGGCGAAACGGTTTCCAAGCCGGTTTCAAATAGGTGTCCAGAAATGGAAACTCGCGTATTTCAACAAAAACAAGTCAACAACCCATCAATCCAGAAGTAATCAATGCAACACACCAAAAAACATGCACATACAATAAAACTTATGCAACAAACCTAAACTACTTATTTTACTCAACTAAAATGATCTTCCGAAGTAGTGCTTGATAAAAAGAATCTTTAACAATCTTAAAATCTAAAAACAGAATATGTTTGACTGAGAGATGTTCTTGGCATGGAATACACCTTGGGCTGGTTCCTTTTTAGTAAATGTTCGTGAGTTAATCGGGTATGGCCGATTCTACATCGCCTGATCATGGCTTGATCGAAACGTTTCTGGCTACTCCGATGAATATATCCTACAGTTTTTTACCCTCACGCAGTTTGTTATTATCCACAGCGTCCCATACAGATTGAAACAGCTTTCTCACACCTGAAATCGCTATTTGGGATTCCTACAAGTTAAACCCCATTGTCTAGGGCTGCCTTAGCCATTAGTATTTCCTTTCAGTATTTCCTTTGATGTCAACGTGGCTAAGGCAACCAACAAAACACATCAATCAGTTGACGAAATCTACGGTCATATAACTGTAGAATGTTCAAAATGGTGGGGTGATTTGAAGTTCCACTCTCAATCGCTTGAATGCATGACAGTGAATCTGAGAATATGACACATTTTCCTACTATAGTAGATCAAAACTTTCTAAAGCTATAGTACAGACCCCTGTACAGACCTTGTGGTCTTTGATATATGTTGACATTTGTGGGAAGTTGATGCTGGGTCGACATCGGGCCTTACCGGCTAGTCTTTTGTGTTAAATGCCGTCATTGTCATCTGACGACGATACAACTCACCCATCTCCAATGTACGAGTTGTCACAGCGAAACAGCTCACCAATTACTAGTATACGAGTTGTCCGAGCATTCCATCATAGCTCTCTAGATTTGTATCTAATACCGCTTATGCCGGTGCTAAGTTGCCACATGAACAGGTACAATAAAAGCGTACCTGAGATACAACATATATCTCGAATCGTTAGATTCTTGGTATGTGCTTTAAAATAGGTTTACCAGAAGACTATTCTGTGACGTCATATGACGCAGTCAGTAGGTCGGCACCGCTTCCCTCTTCCCTTATATGTGTTGTAATAGAGCTTTGCCTTCGGCAGTGAAAATCAAACTTTTACCTGGAAGTCGACATGTTTTAGTTTCGGGACTAAAGAGAGTAGTACGCGCTACTTTCTCACCATCTGTATAAATATCTTGATGCGATCTGTATTTTTCTCTCAATAGACCAAATTCTTGTGTATACAAGAGATGGTTCGTCTCTGCCTTTTTATATTGCATCATTGTAATATCTTCTTCTGGTCTGGCTAACTGCCATGGTGAAACTGGTACATGTAAGAGCTAATTAGGTAAAATTTTACTAAGCTTAATATCAGCTGCTAAAATGTGTGGTTTCGTACGGATTCCAAGAGGTGGAATAATGGAGAGTTTCTTTAAAATACAAGCTTCTAGTTCTTCATTCGATAATCAGCCGTCGTCCATTGAAGAATTTTCGGGTTCTTAATCCAAAGATCTAATTCATATAATAACATTACCAACAAATTAAAATGATAAAGGATAGTGTACATAAAACTAGGCAAATTTCCTGCAAGACAGAGGCGGTCAACAGTTTTCAATGATGCCAGCAAGACATCATGATGTTCCAAAAATATCAAATTCGTATCGCTGGTCAATATTGCTAATCCATATGAAATGCGTTGTAAAATCGTTATCTAGAGTGACTGTTCATATGAACAGTATGAGGATCTTGAAATTCATAGGTTCATACGGTCCCTTTAAATACAAATCCACGTACTGTGGGTTGAAAGCACATATATATGCAGGATTTGAGTGATTAGATCGCAATTTGTGATATATCGCAATGCTAGTTTAATTCTTCTGGGCTGTCAGAAGTTATGAACATTATGGAAGCTTCTGGGACCTCACACTATAGGTTTAGGTTTCTAGATGTATAATCTAGAACTCGACTAATATCGCGTAGTTCTGCTAGAAGGATAGATCCCCTAGAAGCCACTGGATGAACGATCTTAATCTCTTCTTTGGTCGTAGGAATATGGATAGGAGCTGGTGTGCTTTTTGACTTAGCTGTGACGACTTGTTAAAGTTTCAGTTTTGTGAACTGTGTCGTATGTTTCTGAAAAGTCTAAGAGCAAACACCAAACTACCAGTTTCAGCAGAAATCATGTTATAGGAGGCTATACCCTTTCCCAGAAGGAGTACTCTATAGAATTATGAAAAGAGAGTTAAAGCTAGAAAATGTATTTAATAAACTCTAGACATGTGTATACTAGACAAAATATAATGCAACTTAGACAATCTCTTCCAAACAGATGGATATCGTAGTTTTGTTAAATAGTAAATTTATAAGGGAAAGTAGGCTAGTGTGAACTGATTAAACATACAATTATGTTACGATAGAAACAATCGTGATTTTCACCCAAAACATACAAGTGCACGTAAATAGATATTGTGTTATGTTTGTCGTTCATATTGTATAATAATCACCAATGAGAATAGCAATACTGTAGAATATGTATTTAAGTCTATTCTTCCTTGTTTAAAAATTATATTCCTGGTACCACCCTGGTGGATTTAAAGTGTACTAAATAATTTGAGCTATTTTGTTTTGTTATCATGTGTGTTTTGGGAGATCGGTTATCTTCACCTGTACGACCAGGATATCTAGAAGGAAGTCGATAGACAAAAATAAACAAATTTATAGATAACTGTCAAATTATGGGCACGAATCAGAGTATGGGCTAAGTGGAATTCAGGTCCGTTAAATTCTTGGAATAATGCCTAGACCAGGACGCTTCTCGAACTTCGACACAGAGTCGGATGTTGTGAGATTTGAGATAAATAGCACCTGATGGTCCAACATTTCTCATTTCTGGACGATACAGAGAGAAAACAACTCAGAGAGCCAGTAAGGTGAGTTACATAACATATCGTCTATCTACCCAGGCATGTTAGCAATACGAGCAGTTTTCATGTCATCAGCTTATTGTCACGACTTGGGAGCAGTAATTAGCTGATCCAAACAAATGATCCCACATGGTGTAATCATTGTAAAAGCCGTTAACATCGCCACGGCCCTAAGCATGCAATTGTCCTTGCGATGTTAAAGGTCTACCATGTATAGATATTCTGGCACTGCTATGTTAAGAGTAACGTGATGGCCCTTATCATCACAGGACAATTATGTAAAAGGCCTACTATATTTTAAAAGGGACTTAAAAAGTTAAGATTGTAAAATTTGTAAATGAGTACAGGAACTACTATCAAATACAATGGCTTGTTGCTAATTGCACATGAGCAACTAATAATTTCGCGTCCAAAGAAAAATTAGTAGCATTTCTTTACTCATAGATATGCAATTAACATTATAAACGTTAGGTGGTTCATGCAACAGTGTATGAGAGAAAGAATCATATTCTCCTGATTTGCAGGGTTTGGGTCACTGAAAGCAAAGAGGCGGTGGTTGAAGCTTATGAATAGCATGGATTATTCCTTGTCTTCACAGTGGTCTGCACAGTTAGTTTCTAAAATCATTTCCTCCAGTTGAAAGCGGTGTTCTAAAATCTTTAGAAGGACAAATGAGGGCGCTCAATCATGGCTGCTCTTACAATTTAGACAGTCTGATTAATTAATACTGAGCCTCAAATTGAGTGGCTTTCTACAATCTAGCAGCGGATTGCTAACCAGCGGGGTTGTCAGATTTGACCTTCATTGCACTCGTAAGCAAATGCTCATTAACCCTATCTGACCTGGGACCTTTTCAGGCCGAAATGGCTCCTGTAAATATGTTTCTCACCCCGTGAGATAGGGGGCTAAAACTTACCACACTGTACCCTTGGGTCAAGCTCTACCAGATAACGTAAAATCCAAGATGGCCGCTCTGATGAAAAAGGACGAAAACATCACTTTTCTGGTACCCCACATGGCTGCCATCTTGAATTTGCCCATGATCCTCTACTCAGGGTGTTATGCAAAAAGGCTCAAAATGACTCCAATATCTTAAACTAAAAAAGGGTCAGCTTTCATTTACTGTCGTTTCGGAGATAGGAGAGAAAGCTTGGTAGGGAGGACCATAATGCCCCCCCCCCCCTCCAGCCAGATAGGGTTAAGTCCTTTTTATATTTTTCTAAAATGACTTGACTGAAAAGAGTCACTATACGCCAGCATATTAAATCACTGTTGGCCGGGCCACTTAAGGTATAAACGGATTAAATATTCCTCCAATCTCCAGGCGGGTTAAATACCCATATCACAACCAAGAGAAGCAACTTTGCTGAGCTCGTACCAGCGGTAAAATCAGCGTCGCCCATTAAAGAACATTTGCGTTCATAATCCGAGGACCTAATTCACTTCACAGTATTTCCACCAAATTTAAAAAAAAAATGATAGTATACATAAACATAGGCTTGTATCATAAGGTTTAACGTCGCGTTCATCACTATTTCAGCTATATAGCGACTATCAAACAAAATTCTATGTATCCCAACAAAAAACGATTTAATATCCCAACAATCCAGAAGTAATAAACACAACACATTGAAAAGATGTACTTACATTATAATCTATACAGCAAACCGATTTCTCGCAAATAACTTAATATTCAATCTTCTTTTGCCCGACTAAAAAGATCTTCTAAAGTAACTGCACGATACATAGAATATCTTACAATCTTACAATCTATAGAGTCGATCAGAATATGTTTCACTGTGGAATCTTCGTGGCATGTAATACACGTTGGGCTGGTTCTTTTATAGTACATATCGCTTGATCATGGCTTGATCGAAACGATCAAAATGACTCCCAATATCTTAAAATAAAAAGTCGCGGAGGGTCAGATTTCATTCACTGCCGTTTCGGAGATAGGAGAGAAAACTTGGCAGGGGGGACCCTACCGGCTGCTCAGATGGGTATAGCTACTCAGATGAGTATAGCCTACAGTTCTTTTGGAACTCATGAAGGTTGTTATCATCCACTAGATCCCAGTGTCATACAAGAGGGAAGCGATCAAGACCTCATGATGAAGCAAAAATATCAAATCCGTATCGCTGATCCGTATTCTTAATCCATATGATTATAGTTGTCAAGTCTCTATCCAGATAATGATATATCTCAGTCACGCTTAGTCTCTATCCAGATAATGATGTATCTCAGTCACACTTAGTCTCTATCCAGATAATGATGTATCTCAGTCACACTTAGTCTCTATCCAGATAATGATGTATCTCAGTCACGCTTTCATTGTGTATGTTCATATGAACACCATGAGGATGTTGAAGTACATGGATTCTTACGTTCCCTCGCCCCAACTTCCTCAAAGCTAATGAGAAGTATCTCTAACGAAACGTCAGCACCGGAACAATACAAGAAGTTGTTATCCACAAAACAGCATTGTGTCCTGTACAGTCGTATGGTTGCTTTTTTATCGCCAGACCTCGACAATTTTTCCCACCTCCTGCATATCGCCCCAATCTATAGAATCGTTTTGCATAGTTTGCGCTCGGATACTCTAGCTCTAGAACTTGTAGAATATCTTAGTTTCTGAATATACTATACAATCTGAGAATGTCGATAAGCTCGTAATTTCTTGTATATCGATCCGAAGTCAATTATTAGTCGGAGCTTCAGCTAACCATACAACGTCGACGTTTAATTTCTTAAAGATTGTTCTGATATCTGTCAGAAATTAATCATCCTCGAGAAAGAAATGTTAGAAGAAGCTCCAGCTACTCAAATAGGGACCGTGCAAAATTTATCGGTGCAAGGGGAGGTGGTAGACCTGTGCGGGTTTGGTGGGGAGGGACAGAACTGTTTTGTTGCATTTTTGTGTACGTTGTAGACTTCTTAACATGAATATTCTTAGGACCAATACATTTCTTGCTAACACAGAAAAAAAAAGAGTTTGAGCATCTGCTCATCATAAATATCAAATTTTAAAATGTTAAACATGCCGAAGGGTCTAATCTAGATTTCACCTTGATTCAATACCACACATTGTTTGGAGTATAGATTTGAAATAGGAACAGAACTTTTTATACTGAGAATCTGTACTCCACCAGGTGCATAAATTCAAGATTTCAGTTTTATTTCCAGATCTTCGTCCTCTAATTCGCAAGGCACTGAACTTAAAAAGGATCAAGTGTGGCATGATGACAAAATCACGGTATGTATATTCTCAACAGTATACGGTAACAGGTATGCGCAGCAGAATGCATTGAAATATGACAATAGTGTACAGGCAAACTAGGCGTCGCCTTTCCGTCCAAATAAATAGGAGCATCAGTGCTAAACTTATCAGCACTGGGCGGACAGGCCGGGTGGGAAGTAGTCAGGGGAGGGTAGAGTAAACATCAATTAATGATTTTACGAACGAAGTCATAGTTGATATGTGATCCGAATGCACATGTTAAATACATATGGTTAATTTCCATTCACTGCAATAGCAATGGGTATTTTGGTTAAGGTTTCATATCATCTGTTGTCTAAAATGATTTTCGGGGAGTCAAGTTCGAAACAATTAATTTGTGTACGTTTTTCATCCTTATAGCAAACCCTAATCTGGGAGGCGGAGGCACCCCCGACCATGGATGTTGGGGTGTACCCTGAACCTCGCGGTTGACGTTGGAGTGTCGGTGGTGTGTTACAGATCACGTGACTGTGAAGTCATCAGTAGCAATATAGAAAGCGGAAAACTCTTAACCCCATCTGGCCTGGGGGTTTTTGAGACCTGTTCTGCTCTGGTGGTGGACGGGGGCATTTCGGCCCCCCTAAATATTTTCCTTATCTGTTGGGTTGGGGGCTGTAATTTACCACACTGCACCCGTGGGTCAAGCTCGACCAGAAAATGTAAAAAAGCAAAGATGGCCGCATTGGTGACGCCCTTTTCAAAAATGGCATTTCTTGCCGATTTTTCGGTCAGAATTTTTTTGTTTATGTGATTTCTTCGCAAAAGCTGCATGATACTTTAGTAATCGATAATCTGATGTGAAATAGAATAGTTTTCTTCACATTTCCGCGCAGAAAAGGAGAAATTTTGAAGAAAAATGACGAAAACACCACTTTTCTGGTAACTCACATGATCGCCATTTTGAATTTACTCATGATCCTTTGCTCGGGAGATTGTGTAAATAGGCTAAAAATGACGCTAATATAATAAAGTTTAAAGTCAGGGAGCGTCAGATCTCTATTTTTTGTCGTTCCGAAGATAGCGTAGAAAGTTTGGTAGGGGGGCATAATATTATGGTAGGGTTAAGGCCGTGGGGGAAGTCTGAAGGAAGATACGGGTTGTGGGGATGACGATGGGGGAGATGTGAGAGTGGTGTGTGACATTGGGCAAGCAGGGATTCTATGAACCGGGTTTCCGCTGTAGAGTTCGACTGCAGTGGTTTTGGAGCCGTTGTATGACTTCGACTGATAGCGTAGTTGAACGCATACGAAGTTGTTAGGGACTGTTGTGGGAGTTTGTGACGAGATGTGGGCCATATTTGGTCGAGATGTATCGTGATTGGTTGCCTGTTCAAGCTCTTGTTGTGTAGAATACGACTGCGACGGTGACGTGGAACCGTGGCGTCATCGATGTACATGCATATACATGTAAGATATAGGCGCTTCATCTACCACGGATGACGTTACTATATTCACGTGACGAATATGCAAAATACTAGCATTGACCTACACCTTTGGTCCAAGGTCCACCTAAAATCCAAGGTCACACTCGACTTAGGCCTCCCACCTCAACTTTCCCTTCTTATGAATCCAAGGGAATCGGTGTTTAATATACTACTAATATGGAATCAATAAGGGAAAAAACTGAGTTAGTGGAACAGAAACCGCTGACGTATATTATTACTAGCCAGCCGATTATCATAAAAAAGGGTGTTTGTATATTTAAATAGGCGGGATGGTTGAACTAAAGTTTCGACTGTCAATCGCCATGGATAAAATATGTAGTTCATATATTGTGTATTTGCATCATCTCTAGTTACTATAATTGGCATATATCCAGCGTTTAATATAGTACATAATGAGTCGAGTGAAATTCTCACTCGTCAAAAGCTCTAACGCATTTTAATTCACATGATATTTCTTTTTTGCAGCATCACAATTCTCCTGTTACTGGCTGCTATTGCTGGTTCCAGCCTGGCTGATGTCAAAAACAAGAGGAACCACAAACCTATTCTGAATCACAGCTGGACATCCATCTCAGGAGGCTTGAAACATGTATCTGTGGGGCATTCTGGTGTATGGGGTGTGAATTCACAAGATTTGATTTACTATCGATATCCTACCCGAGATCAAGACGGAGTCCAAGGTCTATTTTGGCACCAGGTAGACGGGCGTCTTAAGCAACTCGACGTTGGTGAAAATAACGTATGGGGCGTCAACAATATCGATGATATCTTTATGCGTTTGGGCGTCAGCGCACATAGCCCAGAAGGAGTTGAATGGAGACATATTCCAGGTAAACTGAAACATGTGAGCGTCAGTCAAAACGGGCACGTTTGGGGAGTCAACAATGATGACAACATTTTTCGGAGAGTGGGAGCCAGTAATGCAAACAAAGCTGGGCTAAGCTGGAGACAGATTTCAGGAGCTCTGAAGCAGATATCAGTTGGATTAGCGGGCGTTTGGGGCGTGAATAAGAACGATCAGATTTTTTACCGGCAAGGGACATACGGCGACGTCAACACCGATGGAACAAGCTGGCAACTGATACCGGGCAGTCTGAAATATGTCTCTTCTGGTGACGGCAAGGTCTGGGGAGTAAACCGTAACGACGACATTTACTATCGTAACGGGATAACTACCAGCAATCCTAGTGGCACTAACTGGCTGCCAGTATCCGGCAAGTTGAAACAAATTGAGGTATGGCAGAGCATATGGGGAGTAAACACGAATGACAACATATACGGACGGCTAGCCTAAACGCATATACTCGAAGTATATTTGAGAAAAACCGAGTCGACAGCGCATCATCTCCCACAAATCTTCTTCTAGTACAACCTCAGTTGACCGGAACTGTTTACTTATTGTGGAGGTCAACCTATTGTCAAAAATGAAGAAGCCTTGTGTGAAACCTTATCATGGACATTAGTTTATCAGCCAGATTGCAAAACCTGGTACGAAAACATAAACTTTGATAACTATAATCATCGACACTGGAGAAACATTGTGAGATAACCCCAACTTTGATAAATTATCGTGGACATTAATCTTTCATCCGGATCGCAAAACCTGGCGAGAAGACCCCACCTCGGATAACTTATCATGGACATTAATCTGTCATCCAGACTTGAGAAACATTGTATCATGACCTCAACATCAATAATCTATCTTAGAAATTAATCTTTCATCCAGGCTACAGCAACCTTTTGCCATGACCACATCTCTGATAACTTATCATGGACATTAATCTATCATCCAAACTGCAAAACCTGGTGCGAAACCGCAACTTTGATAACGTTTCGTGGACATTAATCCATCATCCAGACTTGAGAAACATTGTGCCATGACCTCAACTTTGATAACTTAGCGTGGATATTGATCTTTTATCCAAACTGCAGAAACCTTGTGCGACGACCTCAATTTTGATAAATTATCATGAACATGAATAAATACGTCATTGTTGATTCACGACAATCAGTCAGGATATTCTGTGTTATTCGGTATTCTCTATTCTATATAACTCTGTATTATTCTGTGTAACTCTGTGTTTTGTGTAACTCCTTACCGCCCGTTTTACAACATGCAGTACGAATACTCCGTTGGTTTCATACAGATCATAAATCAGGTCATGTGACAATATTCATATCAGGATCAGATATTCGAATCATATCTGTTTCAGCAACTGTATCAATAGATCTATCAGAAGACTATCGATCAGGTTCACTATCGGCTGATCAGAAGCTATCAGGATCAAAATTAGCTGATCAGAATCAGCCAGGGTCCGTATCAGCTGATCAGAATCACTCCGGATCAATATCATTTGATCAGAATCAGTCATTTTCAATAGCAAATGATCAAAATAAGTCAGGATCCATATCAGCTGATCAGAACCAGTCAGGATAAATGTCAGTTGATAACAATCAGTCAGGATCAATATCAGCTGATCACAATCTGTTGGGTTCCAATTCAGCTGACGAGAATCAGCTTGGATCAATATCAGCTTATCAGAATCAGTTAGGATCAATAAAACTGATTTGAATCATTCAGGATCAATATCAGTCGATCAAAATCAGATAGGATCAATATCAGCTGATCACAATCAGTCAGATTCAAATCAGCTCATCAGCATCAGTCAGGATCAATATCAGCTGATCACAATCAGTCAGGATCCATGTCGGCTAATCAGAATCAGTCAGGATTCATATCAGCTGATCACAATCATTCAGGATCAATACCAGCTGATCACGATCAGTCAGGTTCCAAATCAGCTGATGAGAATCAGTTAGGATCAATATCAGATTATCAGAATCAGTTAGGATAAAAAAAACTGATCTGAATCATGCAGGATCAATATCATCTGATTAAAATCAATCAGGATTCATATCAGCCGATCAAAATCAGTCAGGATCAATATCGGCTTATCAGAACGAGTCAGGATCAATATGAGCTGATCAGAATCAATCAGGATCAGTATCAGCTGATCAGAATCAGTCAGGATCAATATCATCTGATCACAATCAGTCAAGATCAATATCAGCTGATTAAAATCAATCAGGATTCATATCAGCCGATCAAAATCAGTCAGGATCAATATGGGCTTATCAGAACGAGTCAGGATCAATATGAGCTGATCAGAATCAATCAGGATCAATATCAGCTGATCAGAATCAGTCAGGGTCAATATCAGCTGATCACAATCAGTCAAGATCAATAACAGCTGATTACAATCAATCAGGATCCATATCAGCTGATCAGAATCAGTCAGGATCAATATCAACTGATCACAATCAGTCAAGATCAATATCAGCTGACTACAATCAATCAGGATCCATATCAGCTGATCAGAATCAATCAAGATCAATATCAGCTGATCACGATCGGTCAAGATCAATATCAGCTGATTACAATCAGTCAGGATCCATATCAACTGATTGTTATAATCCTACTATCAGAATGCATCATAACACAGCCTTTTGCATCTGAAAACTCTTTTTTTTTTCTAGGAGGGAAATGTACAATGAAGGCTGAGCCTATCTTGTTTTACATCTGTTTTTTGAAAAAAGGGCAAGCCCATGCGGTCCAAATGCATGAGCGGATGTGGAGGTTAAGAATGTCCGGTGGCTACGAGTGTCCGGCTCCTATGTTTTAACCCAGATAGGACACTTTTCTCCACAATGGGGACAAGGGTCCGTCCTTAGTTGCAATAGAAAAGGATATGAAAAGGGACACTGATCACCAGGGCATTCTTATCCATCATACCGAGATCGAGTTCCTTAAGTTCATGCAGAAGTCCAAATATCTTCACAAATCGATATATATATATATATATATACGATCAAAATGCACAAGAAAGTACTATTTTACATTTAGATTAAAAAACATCTCGAAAGGCAGAAACCTCCGGACCAATAGGGGAAAGAAAATGAGTTCCGCTTGAGGTATCTTTTTATACATATACTCTAAAAAGTTCTTCAAAGTCAAAATATTTCGTCAACATGCACAATAACACGCCATTTTATTATTTAGATACAAAAATCTCAGTGACCGTATACATGTAGGAAAGTATATGTTCCACTTTTAAAAACCTTCCTACGTGTTCACTTCAGTCTAAACAACAGGTCTCTATAGTTATACTCGATATTTCCTATCGAAATGCACGTTAAAGGGATCTCAATCATCCCTTCCCGGGTCGACGGATTATCAATCTATGGAATGTAAGATTCCATAGATTATGGATGCTAATACTGTTATAGGAATAGGTCTTTGCATTATGGACGCGGATATTCTTTAATGGACGACGGCTGAATTATGAATGACGGACCAGACGCTTGTAATTCCAAATATGAAATCTTTAAATTGTCACCCGTTTAGAAATAGTGAAATTTGATGATTAAAAACTCAACACATCGCCTGCATTTCTCCAGCTGAATACGTCACAGGTGTAAGAATTCAGCAGCCAGACAGAATACAGTACAGAATCTCATGGTTTCGCGGGTGTTTTTTTCTTTTCAATTTCTCCATTTCACTGGGAAATTTATGCATTTATCGAAGAAATGTTGAAACTGTGTATGTTGGGAAAGTGTACTGACAAACCTAATGACGGAGATACTGTGAACAAATGGTCGCTGGAGCAGGCCGAGAAAATATATGCTGCTCTAATATAGGCATAAATATATATGCGGGTTCTTCCGACTTCACAATCAACCATGAAATAGATCTGATTACGTGCTTGTCTGTATGAAACACATTGGCGTACGTTCTGTCGAAACAGTTTGTAAGCTGAAGAAATGAAGGGGAACTATACAGCTTGACCCTTTGCTGTAGGCATGTTGCGTGGACGGCCACACAAGTGAATACCACCTAGAGATGGAACACGACATTATGTGCAGATTGTTTTTTCGTTGCCAGACTCGTGCACTAAAAAGAAACTTTTACATTTGTAACCCAGCCAGAATTAAATTATTGAGCTAATTCGATTCATATTCTTTTCCGCCCACCGTCCCTATTGGTCAGTTACTGGATATTTAGACAAAAAAATACTTGATACACCATCACACCTGTACCCCAGTAAAACTTGGGTTGAGCGTTCGAGAGGGCCATCTCCGGTCAGCATCGCATTTTCTCGTGTTGGATTTTCTTCACAATATCCAAATTGATACGACAATTTAGCTATATAGGGACAACTAAACAAAATTCTAAGTATTCCAACAAAAAACAAGTTAATAGCCCAGCAATCCAGAAGTAATCAACACAACACACCAAAAACATGTATATACATAAAAACCGATTTCTCTCAAATAACCTAAAATACAGTCTTATTTTCCCGACTAAAATGATCTTCTAAAGTAGCTGCTTGATAAAAAAAGTATCTCTTACAATCTTAAAATCTATAAATACATATGTTTCACTGTGTCAGGCATATATGGAAATATCATACCACATACTGGTACATGATCAGCAGATCGTCCACACGTATTTCATGTTATGCAGATGCCATTAAATATCAAAACTAAATGCTCAAAACTAAACGTTGGCGAACTACCGGTGCTGACCTACATAATCTACCCCAGCTCGTAAATTCCGAACAGTTGTGAATTATGAATGTCCTGGAGATGAACTATTTTACCAAATACTTGTGGAAAAAACGGTCATTTTATGTAAAATATCTTCCCTTGTGGAAAACAGACTAAGACATCTACACTTCTACACTAATTCTTTCTTTAAAATAATTTCGATGACTCGTTGACCTACATAATAGACGACACTTAAGCGATCATTAAAACATAACCTACCTTCACAATGCTGCCTCATTTTATCCGAAGCAGTATAGATATTGAAATATTAAGGAATATCTTATCCCTGACCCAAAAAGTACCGTATG
>JAVTVY010033725.1:0-143379 GCA_036873755.1 Hanleya hanleyi | reverse complement strand
AGTACAATTCGTCAAGCTCTGGCTTACCAGGTGTCTCACTATATTTATAAGAAGTACATCGACACAGTCCTGGCTCTAATCAGACCTCGCATTTCACACTTGCGTATCCAAGCATGCGCAGGCTGTGAAAATAACAGTCCGATAGACATGCATACGTGTGTGGACACTAGTGTACCCTCATACGCCACCATCACTGAGGCACTACAGACCGTCACCGAGGTGCAAATTGCTCTGGCAGTGGAAGCTGCCTGCCCTCCCAAAATTCCACGTGAAGAGATTACTACCTACATCTACGTGCACCAGGGACGGAAAGACGATGATGAGTTCAAACAAGTCTTGTTGCAGAACTATTGAACAAGTGTTGAAAAACATTTACCGTATTCCTACACATTCATTGAAGTGGCTTGAGAGCGTATAATTGTATTAAAAATTCAGAGTTTTTTACTGTTAATTGTATTAAATGCAGAACTATTGAACAAGTGTTGAAAAACATTTACCGTATTCTTACACATTCATTGAAGTGGCTTGAGAGCGTATAATTGTATTAAAAATTCAGAGTTTTTTTACTGTTAATTGTATTAAAATTCAATACTCAGATATAATTGTATTAAAATTCAATACCCTGGTGAACACGTTCATTCTATTTGTGTTAATAAAAATAGTAGAAAATTAAAAAAAATGGTTGTTAGTGTTCATTTTTTTTTTCTTTTTTTTTTAAATTTAAAAAAAAAAAAAAAAAAAAAATTTCAACCCTCCCTTCTCCCCTTTTCCCCTTTTTTCAATAATTTCAAAAAAATTGTAAAAAAAATAGTAGAAAATTAAAAAAATGGTTGTTAGTGTTCATTCTTTTTTTTCTTTTTTTTTAAATTTTAAAAAAAAAATTCAGCCCCGCCCCCTTTTCACCCGTCCCTCCCCCCTTTCCCCCTTTCCCCTTTTTTTTCAATAATTTCAAAAAAATTGTAAAAAAATAGTAGAAAATTAAAAAAATGGTTGTTAGTGTTCATTCTTTTTTTTCTTTTTTTTTAAATTTTAAAAAAAAAATTCAGCCCGCCCCCTTTTCACCGCACCCTCCCCCCCTTTCCCCCTTTCCCCTTTTTTTTCAATAATTTCCAAAAAATTGTAAAAAAAAATTAAAAATTATTTTTCATAGGGGAGTAGGATGATGGGAGCTGGTGTTAATTTTTTTGTGCTTTTTGATAGTTTTCCCTTTTGGAAAGATGGGACAGCCCTGAAAAGGGCTTTTTTTTTGTAAAAGTGTTACGACACTTGTTTTATGAGCGGTAGATTCTTTTTATTCCACCCACATGCTTCCTGCAGATTGGACACTTGATTTTTAAATGTTGTTCGCCTGCTTCAGCGCAGTGGCACATGTCTCCTATACACGTTAGCGTGACCCAACAATCTTTACAGATGCATAAATGCCCACACGGCAATACGGCGTACATGCTATCTTCGTCTGTACACACGCTGCACCTTGATTTTTTTCTTCCTTATGTAGTTCTTTTTCCTGTCTTGAAATCTCAGCGTCCATTTGATTCATGTCTTGTCTCATACCGTTAATCTGTTCGTTGAGGCGTGTTACCTCGGCCCAAGAGCATGGTTGTGGTGTTGTTTGCGAAGCCGAAGTCGTTATAATCGGAGTTTCGGAAGCCGACGTCGTTATAATCGGCGTTTGTGTAGTCATTGTATTTGTTGCAGGTCTATTACTGTTTAACCATGGAAGTTCTTCTTGTTCCCCATCAGTTATATCGTCATCTTCCTCATCTTCTTCTTCTATGGTCATCCTGCTGATTTCTTGGTCTTGTTCTCGACTTCGTCTTATCAACCTCGCATCTTCTTCTTCTGCTATTACATCTCTCCGCAGCTCTTCCAGTTCTTCTTCATTTCGCCGTATCATGGTTTCGTCCGTAATAACCTGCTGAAAGCTTGTAATTATGGCCATTCCACCATCATCTCCACTGGTAACCACCTCTCTGCGTTCTCTGTGTTCTCTAGGATCGCTAGGGTGATGGATGAACAGTGTTCGTCTTGTACCCATGATTGTATTTTGTGAATAAATGTCAACATACTACGCGTTATTTATAGTCTAGGCGGCTGGTGGTGGATGGTGGTGGTGGGTGGTGGGTTTAAGATGGCGGCTGGGTGGATGGTGGTGGTGGGTGATGGGTTTAAGATGGCGGCTGGGTGGATGGTGGTGGTGGGTGGTGGGTTTAACATGGCGGCCGGTGTGAGTGAGTGCAAGATTATGGTATCTGCTAAAAAAAATTTGTGTTTTATTTTTCCAACTTTAAAACAGGGGTCTCATTTTTTTGCAATAAATGTGAGTTCACTGCAGCATGTTTATCGAAAAGAAAAAAAACTAGGAAGTTTTTCCCATTTAACATCCATAGCTGTACTCACATTTTTTGCTTGCACACTGTATAGTGCTGTGTTACCATTGCCCAAGGATAAAAATTTCCTAGTTTTATTTCGATAAACCCGTTACAATTTTCAGGGAAATATTATAAGGCTGTAAGCCATAGTCTTGACGTATTTTTAGCCAGGAAAACCAATTTATTTCAGTGTACTGGGTTTTCCATACTACCGTACCATAACCTTATGGGTTTAAAATCGATAAATTCATTAAAAATAACGGTTTAGTCTAGCGCTATGCTGCTAAATTTTTTAAATACTACACCATGAGTTGCCTGAGTTCAATTGGAAATAAAATTTATACGTGCACTGACATTTATTGCAAAATCACAGCCGTTTAAAATTGGGAAAGAAACACAAACATATTTTGTTCAGCGTAGCTGTAGAAAATAGAATAGAACGATTTCGCCGAGGTCCGCGCCTTACACTATAAATAGCGCGCAGTATTTTTTTTCAGTCATTCACAATTAGCCTTGTGCTCAGTCATGGAGTCACCCCTGGCTGACATACCAGACTTCTTCACAAATCATGATAATGAAGTACAACCGCTCGGCAACATCATTAATATGGTACATGACGAACCATGGTTGGATGCTATAATGGAAGACTTATTTCCACCTCAACCCCGGCACTACACCCCAGCAGCCACACCTCATCTTAGTGACCCCCCAGCCACATCGCAGCTTAGTAACTTCCTAGCAGCCACACCGGATGAATACCAACGTTTTGACGACATAGACCGCGTGTTAGAAACTATGTTGAAACCACAACAACAAAGCCCCCAAGCTAAAGAAAAAGCAGGAGAAACGGCACAAGAAAAAGAAGAAGAAGAAACCGGAACCGATACAGATGGAACCGATACAGATACAGATACAGATACAGATACAGGAGAAGGAGAAGATGAGGAGAAGAAGAGGGAGGACTTAAAAACCACAGTACCCGAAAAAAAGAAAGACTCAAGAAAAAGAGAGAGGAAAGACTTAAGAAGAAAGAGGCCAGACGCGAGAAAAAACAGGAAAGACGTCAGAAGCCATAGAAAAGACGACAGAACCCATAGAACAGACCCCAGAAACAATAGAAATAGGCGAGAGGAGAGAAAAAACAGAAAAGACGCAAGAAAAAAGAGAATAAGAGAGAATACAAGAAAAATAAGCCAAAAAGAAAACGAAGACGTGATCCACTACGTTTCCGCAATAACAACAACACTGGGATCCAACACAGAACGCCAAGCAGTCTCCTATTTACACTGCGTGCAATGCAGTAACCAATTCGCTAAATACGCTATTTTCCCATGTGGACACCAAGCCTTGTGTGTAGCTTGTATTCATCGACATGCCCAAATACCAGCGTGTGCGGATGCTAACAAACCCCTAGTGTGTGAATTAATACCCTTGACATGTCCCGTGTGTACTGAGAGAAGACAACGCCAACAGGCCCTCTCAACGATGTAATCGCTTACATATCCAAAAGGTTCTTTTTAGAACCACCTCATCTTTCCGAAAGGGGAAACTTCTATCAAAAAAAGCACGAAAAATTAACACCAGATCCCACACACACACACATATATATATCCCTGTGCTGGTTCAAATAAATTTCAGTCCGTTATAATTCGGGCTGTAATGTTATAACTTCTATCAAAAGCACAAAATAAAAAAATAAATTTCAGTCCGTTATTGCTGGAATATTATTATTATCCACAACAGGCTGGACTGCTGGCTCTTCTTGTGGATGCGGGGCCAGCAGCCGAGGAGGGGCAGGGTACATCGCTTCCTCCATGGTCCTGTGTAGTAATTCTAACCATCCCTGCTCGCTGATGGTTCTTGCAGAATTTAATAGGGCCCGTAAATTCTCCGCTGTTCCCACGCCTGTCGAATCTCCGTTCAGTCTCGCACTCCACTCGGTTAATTCGTTCAACCAAAACTCCTTAATCTCCTTCATCATGGCCCTCTTCTTGCGTCTAGATATTCTTCCTCCCTTGGTGGTAGACATTGCTACTATACGGCTCATTTTTCTTCTCTTCTCTCTTTGTTAGTATGTTATCGCAGTGAAAGGTTTTTGAATGGCCCGCATCAAGCTGGCCGCTAGCTTATATAGTGTAAGGCGCGGACCTCGGCGAAATCGCTCTATTCTATTTTCTACAGCTACGCTGAACAAAATATGTTTGTGTTTCTTTCCCAATTTTAAACGGCTGTGATTTTGCAATAAATGTCAGTGCACGTATAAATTTTATTTCAAGTTGAACTCAGGCAATTCATGGTGTAGTATTTAAAAAAATTTAGCAGCCTAGCGCTAGACTAAGTCGTTATTTTAATAATTTTAGCGATTTTTCGATGCGTAACGTTATAGCACGGTAGTATGGAAAACCCGGTACACTGAAAATAAATTGGTTTTCCTGGCTAAAAATACGTCAAGACTATGGCTTACAGCCTTATAATATCGAAAGAGAACTATAGAAAACTATTAAAAACATAGCCTTCGTTTCAGTGCAGGGTCAACGTGCAGAGTTCCGAATCATTTTGGTGCGCTGTGCATGACGCCATCTAGCGGCCATTACAGGCACTGAGAATGGAATGTGTATCGGCTTGAAAAGGGGTCATCTGTTAATAACCAATAGGCCGGTGAAACATTTTGGAGACGATTTCAATGTTGTCTTCTCTCCTACCTGTGAGCAAAATTCTTAATTGTTTTACAGTGCAGGCACAAATGACACACAGATGTAGCGTCGTCGCAAATGTTCTGAAGTATATTTTATCTTGGAGCGCGCACCTACAAAAATTGCATTGTAATTTTCAATTTAATTATTTTCTAGAACAGGGTACAATACGAATTTTTTTATTACGATGAAATTAGCAAGAATCGGTATATATACATTTTGCCTGGACGGTGTTTTGTCATTCACCACTATGGCAGCGCACGAGAAGATTTTTCTCAAAATTAGCTTATTGGCTAGGGCGATTGCTATAGTTTGCATAAATATTATGCCTTTTCTCTTGTGAAGGTTCTCTTGAAAATAGAATGACCTATATTTTCGTATATAATTTATCATTGTAACGTTTAAATTGGCTGAGATACGAACTTTTCCTAAATGAGGCTAGTTAATGCATCATATGCCAAAGTCATATACGCATATACATATTTCAAATAAGTCAAACTTGGTATCTAACTGTAGAGAAATCTATGTATATTTCAGCCATACATTTTTTGTTAATTTATTGAATGCAGCAGAAAGGGAAACCAACAGCTAATTTTGTAAGCGTTTTAAATAAAAGAATAAAACACAATAATATCAGCGATAACAATAAGATTATATTCACTTATACCGATCACATTTATAAAGTTCTTGACCCTAGGCCCAAGCTGTCAGGCTTAAGATATGACTGCGCCGGTTTCCGCTGGCACAGTATGAGGCACCGAACAGACCTCGTCTCCCCGAGCTGTGCGTTTTGCCGGCGCAGTGGGAAGTAAACTTTGAGCAGGGCTTCACAGGCTGAGATCACCATAAAACGAAAGACATTTCGGTTGATATATGAAAAACTTAGAGAATTATAATCGAATCAAGTAAGGCCAAAATCGGCTCTGAAAAGGCCGAATTAATCGCAATTCTTGTCATAGCAGACTGAATTATCGCTCTTGTGATTTAATAGTATTATTTTATTCAATAGTACAGGGGGTAGGGAACAGGTGAATGCCAAATTCGTTACCAAATAATAAAAACTACCGAAGTTATGAGGGAAAAATCCCTCATTTTTATGATGATTTTGTCTAATAATAGACAAAATCGGAATTATGACGGGTGTCCATCTCTCGTCATTTATTTCATAACCAATGCAGGTATTCTTTTAAACAAACCGTTGGCCAATAGCTAGAGGGCAGATGATTGTAATGCTGTACAGTTTTCAGCGATCAGAAAAGAACTCCATAATCTGTAGACAATTTCTCTTGCAATATTATATTATTTCAAAATATCGCGATTTCAGATTTTTTTAAAATTTAGATTATCTGCTGGGATAGTTGCTGTAGTTAACATAAAGATTCTACCTATTCTTTTGTGAAGGTTCTCTTGGGGATAGAGTGAGCTAAACATTGGTATATAATTTATTATTGTAGCGTTTAAATTGGCTGAGATAAGAACTTTTCCTGAGGAAGGCTAGTCAATGCATCATATGCAAAAATCATATACGGTAGACAGATTTAATAGCCGTTATTTCATTAAATTATCAAATAAAAGGTTTTAATGTGCATGCTCCATTTCTCTGGTTAACTTAAATGTACTGCGCGCAGGCCACTTGTTTTTTTGTTTTTTTTTATTATCACGTTATTGTTATGACGTTGTTGTTCTGACGTTCATTGATGTTGAATAAAAAATTGATGAAAAAACACAAAAAATGATGGGTTTTGACTTTTTTTTTTATTTAAGTCAACAAGAAGGTATAGAATACAGGGTACAAATAGAATACAGGGTACAAATAGTAGGGTTAAGGTACAAAAATTCTGTCAGGAGTAGGATTCGAACCTACGCCAGCTCTTCGCCGACCAGCACTTAATACCGGTGCCTTAGACCACTCGGCCATCCTGACTTTTACATTTGTGTATCAACAGTTATAGTTCGACATTGTTCACAAGTCCAAGTAAGTGGTGCTCACACCATCGGCCAACACTTTTCGTTTCGGGTAAAAGAAAGTAAAGGCGTCTCGTTGCTGAATGTACGTTCGCATCTGGTGGTCCACCACTCGAAATCCTCGGTTAGTACCACTCGCACTGGCCTGGCTTTGCAGCACGTTCAAGTACAAGGCTTTGTCGATGTTGGGATCGCGCCGGCTCACCCCTTTGCAGCTAAACTTATTTTCGTCTCCTCCTCCGTCTCCTCCGTAACAGTAATACGTCTTGGAGGAGAGACCAATCATAGCATCCCCACTCCACTCCAGCTTGAACAGGCCCGGCGTACGCTTATCGTACTGGTAATGGTCACGTCGAGGTAGCCACTGGTCCCGTTCCGCTTCATACTGGGTACGTAACTCCGGTTTCACCAGGGACTCCCAATCCGCATTAGAGACGGCCATGTAGGCCGAGTCGGTATCCATCTCCATGAGTTGCCAGTCTGATGGATTAAAATACACACCCATGAAATCATAGAGAAACTGCAGCATCCTCAGCTTGGCCACCTGATATACCATACATCCAATCTGCAGGGGTAGGTTGTAACGGATAGTCTTCTTGGCTGAAGTGACTTCATAGGTGTCGTCATCGATGACCTCCACGGACCGAAACAGAGGAGAATTGACTTTTTTGCGGGCTTGGGCAGTAGTACAAATGTTCACGTTGACGTGCTTATCCTGGTTCGTAACCGTTTTTCCGTAATAACCATTGCCAGTCAACTTCCAACATTCACCGATGATGGTCTCACTCGGGTATTCATCACCTTGACGACGGGCCGACGTCACGATGTCGGCATTCTCCGCAAAACAAGCGTCGGGTACGTACTGTATCACTTGATATATTTGGGTAATTTCCAAACCGTGGTTCATGTACCACTGCAGTAAGGGGGTGCCCAGCAAGATTTTCTCGGCCCACATACTACCAATCAACATGCGTCGAGGTTGAGGCAAACACTCGTGTTGCTCCGCATAGGTCCTCATGGTGTCCCCAATATCAGCCCGACCCACCAGCGTGTTCTTAAAGATGGGAGGGCACTGGGCGAAGAGAGGCTTGAGAGTGTCGGGAACATGCAAATCACATTCGACAAAGCCGTAGAGGTCCCCCGAACGAATGGCGTCGAACATCTGTGGCAGACTCAGAAGTCGCCGACGACTCAAGGGGTACTCTCGCTCTTTTAGGAAACGTCGTAAATGGGGTAGGGCCTGGCACATCGTGTGAAATTCACACTCCCACATTTCCATCAGATGGTATCCTCTCTCTTTCACATAATCACCGTTCGCCACCACTTCTTCCCGTAATTCTTGCGGTGTTTTTCCACGTCGTTCGTTGAAGCGTCCAGCGCTGAAATGGCATTGGTGGCCGTGCCAATAGCAACCGTAAAATTGGAATACGGTGGGTGTGCTACCCACCAGGGCAAACCCATCGACGGGAAGTCGACGATCTCCTATGCGCTTCTCTGTGGCGTTGGTCTGGTGTCGTATATAAATCGCCCGTCGATAGGCTTCCCAATCCAACCACTGATCAGCCAGATGCTTGTAGGGTGTGCGTTGCGGTGTAAAATGCCGATCTTCCGCCAACCAACGTGTATAATGGCCACTGGGCATAGGTTGGGCCAGCGACCACAGGTACAAGGCATTCGCATCGAAACCGATGATCTTAGCACAGGGTTTTCCACTGGGGAGAGTAGTGACGTCCTTCTCGTGATAACGGTGAAAAATAAGACTCGGGCCGCCCACAATGTTCTGCTTTAGACAATCATGCATGTCTGCATCTTTTTGCTGTATCAGCGAGAAGTACGTAGCACACTCTTGAAAAGATGGCGAAGCGCTAGACCCGGTAAACTCAAGCACTCCTTGAAGATGTCGACGTGCATTTGGCGACGAAAGAGTTGCACCATTTTCTCGGCCGCTTCCAGGAAAGGAACCACATCTAGGTTATTATACCATATCAGGAAATCTCGCAAGGTCTGCATATGTTGATCGTTCCACACCTGCTGTAGTTCCCGGTACGTGTCTTCCGGACATTCCACTTGCTTCAAATCATCAAAGAAGGCGTGCCGGGGTGGCAACTGTGTTTCCTGCAAACGGTCGAGCGATGATATATACGTGTAAGGGAACCTCCCTTTGGTTTGTGCACAGTTATAGGCCTTGACCCACTGATCATAGCTACAATTAGGAGCTAAGTACACTTCAGATCAGCTTAAACTTCCAATTAGTGAACAGTGTTTACGCACCGTTAGCGCGCCAACGTGCTGGCCTAATCACCAAGACTTATTACACCCGTTGTGACCGTTGCCGCCACGTGCCGGTAGAATATAGTCCGATCAAACCACTGAACCATTGTGAGCATGTCGGCGGTAAACAAAGGCTCCCCGTTGGCGGATTGCGCGCTACCAGCCGTCACCGCTTAACACTGAATTGTTTTCAAAGAGTTCCCCTCTAGCGGTGTACGGCAAGAACACAATCTATTCTACAGTTTAAATTACTGGCTAAGTAATTAAACAAATATATAGAATATTTGACTTCAATAAGAATGCTGTAAATGATTATCTATTATTTTTTGTTTGCGTTCCAAGGAAACTCGGCCGTCTTCCACTCTGCCATTTCATTTCTTTTCAAATGAGACACAGACGCGCATTTTGTTGGACGAAGGCGGGATATCGCTTTACCCCGTCCGAGAGAGAATGCACTGTTATGTTTATATTCTCCACTTGTTTACGCCAAACTTAACGAGATTATTAATCTTTACAGTGTTGTTTTCTTACTGACAATATAACATCCGTTATACTGTTCGACAGGAAGTATACATTAACACATTTGAAATGTTGGTTTTGATGTCGGGGATGCACCATCTATTCTACAGTTTAAATTACTGGCTAAGTAATTAAAAAAATATATAGAATATTTGACTTCAATAAGAATGCTGTAAATGATTATCTATTATTTTTTGTTTGCGCTCCAAGGAAACTCGGCCGTCTTGTGAACATTCGGTTGAGACTACGAATAATCTTCATTACCAAAAGTTTCCCCAAAGATAAATATATTACCAGAATTCATAAAACGTTGGTGTGTGCAAATTGCGAAGGCCGCCTCCTCTTTCAGAACGGTCAGTAAAACGGTTGAACGTAACATTTCAAATGAATACAGCTTCGTATAAATTCAGACACGCGGGCGAGTCGAGGTCATAATCGGGGCAACATGCAGTGCTCGGTCAGACTAGTTGTCTCTTTGGCTTGTCTTGTTACAACCGCCTAACCAAAATATACACAGAAACTCAAAAGATCAATTAGCCCCTTACAGAGAATGACAAATACTCCAATTGTATATGCTCTTTATTCGTTACCGCCCGACTGTTAAAGGTTGCACACGAAACTTCCGATGAGAAAATAAGAATTAACATTTATGGCCCACACATCCATCGTTCCAGCTAAATAACAAAAAAGAAACAATAACAGAGATTTCTACATAAACAATAAGTTAATGCCATTTCATTTCTTTTCAAATGAGACACAGACGCGCATTTTGTTGGACGAAAGCGGGATATCGCTTTACCCCGTCAGAGAGAGAATGCACTGTTATGTTTATATTCTCCACTTGTTTACGCCAAACTTAACGAGATTATTAATCTTTACAGTGTTGTTTTCTTGCTGACAATATAACATCCGTTATACTGTTCGACAGGAAGTATACATTAACACATTTGAAATGTTGGTTTTGATGTCGGGGATGGAGGGAGGGACTTCAGCTATAAATAATAATTAAACAATTTGCAAGAATTTTGAATATATAAAAACGAATGACTTGAACTTGCGCATCTGTATGAGAAGCGGCCGTAAGATGAAACTTCCAATAAACAAATACCTATTCTTTAATACCAGAAAAGCTATTCCGTGAGACGCGCAAGTCTGGGTCAACTTTGAAAGCAGGTGTCCGACGAAGCACAAATTACAATCCATTTTGCAAGCAGTGTTTATGATTAAAATAAATCTTAAATCTATTTCCTTTTACAAATTCGTGCCGATTAATGCCACGTGGACTCCCAACTGATTTTCTTGAGCTCTGTCGCGTGAACGATCGCTCGCTAACAAAGCAGCTCGCTTCCAGCCATTGTCTGACCGTGCTGATAGCGCGCGGCCTGTGTTCAGTCATGTCGACGGACTACATTCAACAGAGTTAGAACAATGGCCAGCCGATAATCATGGGCATTGGCGCGCTATACCTTTGTGTTGGCGCACTTCGTTTGCGCGCCATTGGTGCGCTAACATTAACCTTTCAGCTGATCTGAAGTGTAGTTCCGTACATCCAGGAAATGCAGTGATGTGGTAGTGAGGGCCATATGATTATTGATCTTCTTGATCACGGACTTGAGGGTATTCGACTGGGCCAAGTAGGGGTAAAGAAATTCTTTCACCATGTTCAAATCATAGCGTCCCGAATTGAAACCTAGCACCGGTAACTGACCTAGATATTGTAGGAAGCGCACTTTCAATTTTTCCGCATACGGTTTCGGTAAAGGCACATCCTGCGACTGCAGAGGCTGCGACTGCAGGGGCTCCGACTCGGACTCCGACTCTTCATCGTCACTAAACGCTACACCCGGTATAGGAACCCGATCGTCCAGCTGGTCCAGTACGTCCTGGAACTTGGACACCAATAGTTCTGTACTAGCCGCACTGACTTGCTCTAAATACTCCATCATGCGGGTGATCAACTCATGGGATTCCCCCGTGGACACGAAACACACCGGAGCAGCGTCATAGCCAGGTACGTTGCTGGAAATACTGACACTCAGAGGAATATGGCGCTGCGTCCACTGCGTTTTCGCTGAAAACATGTCCATGGGCTCCAACAGGGCCTCAAAATCGTAACACGCCCGGAAGGGAAAATAACGATCCGCCTCCGGTATGATCACACCCTCATCGGCCAGTTCCTGGAAAATAGTAGGCGTATTATGATACACTCCACCCGGATATACTCGCTTGACACTGTTGTCACAGATTTTCTCGTGGCGATGTAAGTTGTAAGACTTTTTAAACACCCGATGGCATTGGGCACAACTGAAAGACTGAGCGTACTGGCTCATATTGTAGATCAGCGAAAAATGACTCACGCCATTGTCGTCGAACACATTGACTTTCATCGTAGCAGCATACCGTTCTGTTGAACGACGAACCAATTCAGCCACAAATGTATCCTCCTCCTTGCATCGTAATCGGTATACAAAGATATTGATGTTGAACAGTGTTTCCACGTCATCCAAATTCTTGAACGGCACTCCACGGAAGTGCCGCTTATCCAAGTCTTGCTGCTGTAAATACTGTTCCCAATAGTCATCGGCCACTCTGTCACAACACTTGGAGTTACACTCGTCCACATGCACGGCCAAACACCGAAACAGACATTTCCGGTCTTTGTAGGGCCCGTTTTTCCCTGCTGTTAATGCATACAGGCCTTTTCGACGAAGCAACCACGGGGGTAGTAGTACAGGAGCACCGATAGGATGATTTCTCATTTTGGTGACGAAAAATGTGACGTTGGTTACCATTTCCACAAGCCATTGGGTATTAGGGCGTTGCAACCGGGCCCATTCCAATGGATCCAACGTAGTCAGTTGGTCGAGGAGTGGCTCAAGAGAAATCGCATCCGTCACCGTGAACGGCTGATCAAACACATAGATATTATTGCTGGGATAATAATACCGCACCTGGTCCGTCTCCTTGTGCCGTAAAATGTACCCGAATGTCATATTCAACTTGAACGCTGTCACCTGATCTGTGAAAATATTCTCGGCATAGGTAGACAGATACGTGAGGTCCTGCAATCGATAGTTATACAAGTCCAATAGACGACGGTCACGGTGAAAACAATGGCGTATGGTAGCCCAGTGACGTCGATAAATGTCGCTGACACGCTCGTCTTCAGGCAAGACTTCAACCGGACGTGCTGCTGGATCCCAGGGAAAATCTTCTCCACGTCTCATGCTTTCGTCTCATACAAGCGGATAGGCAAGCAGGCAGGCAGACAGGCAGGCAGACAGGATGGTGAGGTCAGTCAGGTAGGTAGTGCAATGTCCTAAAAATCGACTCCTTTTATACGTTTTTCTACAAGCCGCCATCTTAAACCCACCACCCACCACCACCATCCACCCAGCCGCCATCTTAAACCCACCACCCACCACCACCATCCACCCAGCCGCCATCTTAAACCCATCACCCACCACCACCATCCACCCAGCCGCCATCTTAAACCCACCACCCACCACCACCATCCACCCAGCCGCCATCTTAAACCCACCACCCACCACCACCATCCACCACAAGCCGCCATCTTAAACCCACCACCCACCACCACCATCCACCCAGCCGCCATCTTAAACCCACCACCCACCACCATCCACCACAAGCCGCCATCTTAAACCCACCACCCACCACCACCATCCACCACAGCCGCCATCTTAAACCCACCACCCACCACCACCATCCACCACAGCCGCCATCTTAAACCCACCACCCACCACCACCATCCACCACAGCCGCCAAACCCACCACCCACCACCACCATCCACCACAGCCGCCATCTTAAACCCACCACCCACCACCACCATCCACCACAGCTGATTGGTCTTTCTGTCGGAACTATGCACTCATTGACCTTTTGTCACCCTCCCGTGACCTCCCTAATATGCAAATTTCTGAGGTCAATTGGCCTTTAAAGACTCTTTGTATACTACTCACCTCAATCTCGAAACTAGAGCTATCCGGTCCTGTGAACCTCAAACGACCTTGCCAAATCAGGTCAGATTTCCCATCAATTTTCTCTCCCCCCTTTGGCTAAACTACACCATTTCTCTCCCTCTTTTCCCCATCAAACGAAAGCTTGTGAAAATCTAGGAGGTAGGAAATATTCCCTTTCCACCAGCAAACACGTTATTAGGCTCTATTTCCCGAAATAAAATTTACGGTGGGGATGGTCACCAAGGTCGCGCAAACCAAGATGTCAGCCGCCGTACGGGAGAATTATTTACTGTGAGTCACTTCCAATATTCGAAATATTTAGTCATATTTATACATAGTTTATATATTTTTACACTGTTCCAGCTTTTATTTTTCCTCTTTCGTATGTCACCATTATTACTGATCGCTAATCTCTCCCTGATCAACCAAATCAGCACTCGGAAATTGGCGTTTTCGGTGTTGTTGCCGTGTCGTGGTCTATCCATGAATACATTTTGGTTTATTTCTTAGTTCCTTGCCTCTCCCACGACTGCACATTAATGCGAAAATGTTCTCTGACATGTCCTATAAGAGACACCTGTCTCGATCCGTGATCAAAAGACGAAAAACACGAAAAAATCCACCTGTATAAACTTTACATGGGGTTGTTGTTTTCCATTTCCGGGTTTGTATTTTGAGTCATTTCTTGTTTCCAAGAGTGTTTCATTACTCCAGATCTATGTGAACATGTTCTATGACATATGTTCTAACGCAGATCAGTCTCGATCCATCGAATTATAGCCAATTAGTCGTTAAATCAATAACCGAACGAAGGGGGCGTGGTCCATATACTTGTAATGTTGTGTAAAATGCATGTTTTATTTTTCGTTTATTTTTTATTTTGCTGCATGTTTGGGCCCGGAAAAAGTATCCGTAATCTTCCACTGATATATAACGTAGATGGCAAACCTGTCTCATAGTCTGTGAAACCCAAATTGTATGAAACTTCAACGCAAACAACATGTGCTATTTTTCTTTGTTTTTATTCAAAATTCATGCTTACTTTTGGGTCAAATTTATATTTCCATGCTTGATTGAGACTGGAAATGCATTGAAAAACTTCCACCAGCATGTCCCGTAGCCCATAAGACTTTTACGTGGTCTGCCAAATCAAAATTGTGCGATTTATCAACGCGCAGCACATGTACCAAATTCATGTATTTATTATGTAAAATGCAGGTTTGCTTTTTTCTGCAAATTCATATTTCCCTGCCTGTTTCAGATTAATAAACCATTAGCAAAGTTTTGATAACATGTGACGTAGATGATAAACCTGTCACGTAGTCCTTGAAATCCAAATTGTGCGAAAATTCAATGCAAACAACATGTACAATATTGTAGCATTTTTGTGTAATAGTCATGTTGATTTTTGGGTCAAATTCATTCATATTTCTTTCCTTGCTTGGGACTGGGAATGCATTGGAAAACTTCTGACAACATGTCCCGTAGCCCATAAGACTTTCACGTAGTCTGCCAAATCAAAATTGTGCGATTTATCAACGCGCAGCACATGTACCAAATTTATGTCTTTATCATGTAAAATGCAGGTTTGCTTTTTTCTGCGAATTCATATTTTCCTGCCTGTTTCGGGCTGGAAAACAATCAATAAAGTTCCGCCAACATGTTTCGTACATGATAAACCTGTCACGTAGTCCGTGAAATCCAAATTGTGCGAAACTTCAACACAAACAACATGTACTATATTGTAGTATTTTTGTGTAATAGTCCGGTTGATTTTTGGGTCAAATTCATATTTCCCTGCCTGTTTCGGACTGGAAAACCATCAGTAAACTTCTGCAAACATGTGCTGCTGCCCATAACAGTATCATGCAGTTCACAAGCCAAAAAACGTGTGATTCACAGCAACATGTCACATGTATAAGCTTATACATGTACAATGTCATATATGGCATGTTTACTTTTGAATTAATTTCATATTCCAGTCATGGCATTTACCTGGAGAGCATTGAAAAACTTCTGCAGACATGTGCCGCTGCCCGTAACTGTATCACGCAGTCCACAGACCACTAATCCTGCAATTTACAGCGACATAGCACATATACATGTACAATGCTATGTGAATGGCATATGTTTACCTTTAAATTTATTTCATAGTTCCAGCCATGAACTTGATGTAAGATACAATAATCTTCTGCCAACATGTTGTAAAGTCCATAAACCTGTCACGTAGGCCATGAAGCACATAAGCATCAGAGTCAGTGATTGGCCACAACCCCCCTCCCCCCCCACATTGGATATCAGCTGATTCCTCAGGAAATAAACATTACGCATGTAATGATGACCGGCAGAGTGATACATGTGTCAATCGGTCAGACATTTTCAAGGATGCCCAGTTTTAACTTAAAACAACCATGCCGGACTTCATTCCTTCTCTCAGAATAATTGGATCTAACTTTTACAAAACCTGTAGCCCCCAATAGCTCCTGGATCTAGACCACATAAATGAAGGGATCTAGTTTATCGGTGCTATGGCAAAAATATCATGTAGAATTGGATTGTGTGGATAATATCAGATTCATGAAAGTTGAAGTCCTGCAGCATGCTCCACAAATATCATCAAAGGTCATAACACTTTCTGGTCTGCGCCAGTGTGGATCTATAGCCTACTTGTTTTTTTTGTTTTTTTTTTTACAAAATTATGTCCCTTGACCAGATGAGGACTTGAATGTGTCAGAAATGATTTAGCATCTAGAAACAAAGACTTCATTTCCTGAGTACCATGGTGTTATATATTGTTATGATTGGCTTAACTTTAGCTGCTGAAGATATTTCTAATTTGAGGGTACTGGGCAATCATACTAAATTTATTTTCATAACTTCATTTATTTTCACAATAGGCAACATAATCAAGATTAGCAAGTGAAGTTTTACAACATAATATAATACGCATCATGCATCTCCTTCAGTTTAGCGTAGACATATATACCCTTGGATATCTGTTACCCTGATTCAGTCATAATATTGTCTGTATTATATTGATGTCGACAAGGAATATACATAATTATTTGATAGTATTATTAATTGTATGTTGTTTATGATTAACATGAACTTTTATTCGCTGGAATCCAGCCATTTGTTCCATATTGGCAATATTCTCATCAGCCATCACCATTCAATATGAATGTGATACATGTACAAGTCCATGGTAATTGATACATTATGGTGAAGGTGACCTGTAACACCAGTATACAAAATTATTCCGAGCTCATTGAATCAGCACATGATGCTGAGACAGATCAGAACGAAGTGTCGGTAAAATCAGATGTGTTTTGTAGAGGATTCTGTCAATGAGGATGCTATACTGTACACATACAAAATATGAAGTGTTGATGTGTAGGCCCTATACCATAAAATCACAAGCAAGTTGGTAAAACTAGGCACACAGGGTCTCATTTCTGCCGCTAACGTGTTGATTTGGGTGGGGGTGTCCTCTCATGGGGAGGTGTGGGTGGGAAGGGGCCTAATGTCTCAAGCAGTATTCCAGGTTTTCCATGAATATACTCTATTCCATACCCCAATATTTCAAGCACGTGAAATCAAAGAAATATTATTTGCGGGGAATGTGACTTCCACATCCCTAGCTGGACATGCTAGTGGGGAACCCTCAATCTCACGTTAATTACCATTGGTGAAGTTCACGTCAACAAATGCAAAATTGAGCTTGGCATCCGGCCCTATGTTATTCAGTGATGTACTATTCCCCTACTGACCCTGTTGCCTCGACGGAGGTCTTTGCGCTCATTCAGCGCTTGTTAAGGTAATCATTCCCCAAATTCCATATATTTTGTAGGGTATTCGAGTCAATATTTACAAGATCGTTCCATTTTCTGGTATGTAGCAAAATTCTTCTTATCCAGTAGACTTATAAACTATTAATAAAATTGGTAACGTTGACCAAGCGGAGCCCCCCGTCGTTATAGTTCTGCGTAATTAGTTTTCGTTGTATTCTATCGCTCCCACCGTTCCAAATAAACTTAAAGAGAACTGTATTGAGTTCTTGGATGAAGTTGTCTGGGGGGTTGGGAAGGGCAAGAAATAGATGAGTTAGTTTGGATAAGGCAGATGATTTTATGATTGTGACTTTTCCAAGCAGTGTTAAGTTCCTCATTTTCCATTTACTTAATTCTCTTTTCAATTCTTCTAACTTTGCCAAATAATTTATTATCCAGATATCCACAAAGTTTGCTGAAGAAAACTCTATTCCGAGCATTTTGAAATCAGTCGCCCATTCTAATTTTACATCTTGGCATAATCTTATTTCCGATCCTGCTAATGCACCGATCCATATTGCTTTAGTTTTGTCCACGTTTATTCTTAATCCAGATAGTTTATGAAAGTGGTCCAAAATATTCAAGGCTTTTCTAAGAGATAGTTCAGAACCATCAAGGGTTAGTTGGGTGTCATCCGCATACTGACTGATCTTGTATTCGGTGTGCCCTATCGTAATACCTGTAATATCTTTTTCTTCTCGAATCATTACCCCCAATATCTCGGCGCAAAGTAAAAAGAGATAGGGCGAAATAGGGTCACCTTGTCTACAGCCATGGCTATTTCTAAAAGATAAGTGACCATTCTGAATAACACACGTTTTAATATCATTGTAAAAAGTTTTGATCCAGCTTCTGATTGATTCCCCAAAGTTGTATCTCTTTAAAACCTCATCAATAAATACCCAAGAAACAGAATCAAATGCTTTTTCGAAGTCGACTGACAAAAGTAAACCAGGAATCTCGTTTTCTTTAGTAGCTAGCATCAGGCCATACACTAATCTGATGTTTTCCCCTATAAATCTCCCTTTTATAAATCCCTTTTGATCCTCGTTTATCAATTTGTCCAGTACAGTTTTAATTCTATTAGAAATGCAAGACGATGCCAGTCTATAAATAACATTCAATAAAGTAATGGGTCTCCAGTTTTTCAGATAATTTCTGGGCTTTCCAGGTTTTGGGAGACAGGTTATTACTCCCTGCCTAGCACTCACTGACAGTTTTCCACTACGATAGCCGGAGTTGATAGCTCGCAAAACGAAATAGCCTATTTCTTTCCAGAACATTTTGAAAAAGTCTGCGGGGTAGCTATCTAAACCCGGACTTCGCCCATTTTTCGAATTTTTGAGTGCTGCAGTTAGTTCTGAAAATGTTATTTCACCCTCTAACGTATCGGATTCTTCTGCCTTTAGTGAAATAATATTCAAACTGTTCAGAACATTTCTAATGTCATCCGAATTTGTACCAGTGTCTTTATTTGTATACAGTTTTTCATAATACTTCTTTTGCTCATTTGTAATTGACTTACTATTATAAATGTCCTCCCCACTCTCAAGGGTCAGGTGCGCTAATGTTTTATTAGTGTAGTTTCTTTTTTCATGGCCTAGGAAGTATTTGGTTGGGTTTTCCCCTAAGTCAGACCACTCCGCTTTAGTTCTGGTGATTAGTCCTTGTATTTTTTCATTTCGAATGTTTTCTAATTTGGATTTATAGTCGCTTAATTTTTGAAGGTTCTCTTTACTTGGCGTACTAAAAGTTTGGCCTAATTCTGCTTCCATTATATCTATTTTCTTTTCAAGACGGATTTCCTCTTTATCACGTTCTTTTTTCTTTCTCGCTGAAAATTGAATTGCCTCCCCTGGGAGGAGAATAGTCCAGGTACCTCACATGTGTCGTTTTAACACCGTCGTCTTATGGAAGGGGGTAATGCCCCTATCGAGACAAACTACATAATATACCTATCTTTCAAAGTGTCGTTTTTATACTGTCGTCTTAACAAGGAGGGATAATTAATGGCCCAATCTCGTGCTCTCTTACATGGAGTATGGACCTACTCATATGAACAGTCACAATCAAAGCTTGGCTGAGATACATCATTCTTTAGATGACGGCCTTACAACGAATATCATGGATTAAGAATACTGATCAGCGATACGGATTTGATATTTTTGGACCATCATGATGTCTTGCCGGCATCATTGAAAACTGTTGACCGCTTCTCTCTTGCACGAAACAAGCCTATGTTTATGTATACTATGATTGTCTTTTCACGGGGCGATGTAGGCCCGTAGGGACTAATGGTCCTGCCTTGTAGTCAGAAAAAATTGAGCACCAGCTCTGTGTCTTGCTAACACAGCAAAAGATAGAGTTCTTACACGACAAGAAAGAGGTCTGAAACTTCCTTCTTTAGAGTGTCCAGGTTTCTGTGTTTTTAATGTTCGCGTATAGTTGCAGGTCTGATATGTTTAAGTTACATTTCCATTTATCTAATTTTATGCGTGTTTTCGTTCATTTTCCAGTGGCACTACTTTCGTGCTCAAAATATGTCGTCTGCTAAACCACAGATTTTGAGAGGCGCATGTTGAGTGATTTTGTGGGACTAACTCATTCTCATTAGAAAGCGTGTTTGGGCAGTAATTTAGTATTAAATAATACCAGTATAAGTGTAATTCATTGTAGAAAACAATGGGATATTTCACTTTGCCTGTATTCATTTACATTTTCATGAAATATGTGTGTTGAGTTACAGTTTGGAATTTTCGCCATTTAAGCTTACCCCTCAAGACCCTCTACATTATCTTTTTATAGTAAGTTTCTAAAATCCAGTGGTGGTCAAATCATTTACGTAATAATTTCCCTGTATTCAGAAATGTTTTCTTTCCATTCTACTTCTGAAATATTCATGGAATGTTGCAAGCATTTCCCCCGGATCTACAGAAAGAGCTCTGCATATCACAGTTTTGAAGCTGTAAGGTGACAGGGGAGATAACCAAATAGAACTGTAATATACTAGGGAGGAGGTACATGAAACAATATGATGCCATGAGAGGATGCATCCCAGCATAGCTCCAGTCCATCTAACCATGAGGATTTCACATTGTATCTCAATACTCATTTTTACCCCTCGGCCAATTTTGGCCATGGGGTATTGTCGTCTTGTACGTCCGTCTGTTCGTACGTCAGTACGTGAGCGAGATAGACGGAAAACGGTTCCACTGAAGAATTTCAAATTTGGTATGCTTATTTACCTAGTCAAGGACCAGAAGCCTATTGAATTGGGACCTGATTGGGTGGAAACCTTGGCGGCCATCTTTAATTTTATGCAAAATGGATAATGATCCATATCTTGGAAACCATTCAACTGTTCAATACGAAAGTTGGTATACATCATCGATACATCAAGCAACTTTCAATGAATTACCAAACCGGCTTTTCGATTAGCTGGAAATCCTGGAGGCCATCTTTAATTCATGCAAAATCGATAATGATACATATCTCTGTTACCATTCAATTGTTTTTTATGAAAGCTGGTATACATCATCGATGCATACAGATACTTTAAATCGGGACCTGATTGACTGAAAACCTTGGCGGCCATCTTTAATTTATGCAAAAACTTTAATGATATATATCTCTGATATCATTTAAGTGTTCTATACCAAACTTGGTATACAGCATTGATGTATCAAGAGACTTGCAATGAATAATCACATCAGTTCCTCTGAGTGGAGAGAAGGATGGGCGGCCATCTTTAATTTATGCAAAATCATTAATGATCTCGTTCTCTGATACCGTTCAAGTGCTCGATGTAAAATTTGGTATACATCATCGATGCATCAAGAGACTTACGACAAATGACAGTTCTGGTTTCTCTGATTGGACGGAAACCTTGGCTTGGTGGCCATCTTTAATTATGCAAAATCTTTAATGATGTATATCTCTGATACCATTTCAGTGTTACGAAACTTGATATACAGCATCAATGTATCAAGAGATATTCAATTAATAACCACATCAGTTCCTCGGAGTGGCGGGAAGGATGAGCGGCCATCTTTAATTTATGCGAAATCATTAATGATCTCTATCTCTGATACCGTTTAAATGCTCGATGTAAAATTTGGTATACATCATTGATGCATCAAGAAACTTGTGTAATGAAAACCGGTTTCTCTGATTGGACGGAAACCTTGGGGGTCATTCCTAATTGCAAAATGTTTGATAATCTGTATATTTTTGACTTGACTGCTTGGTGTTCCTGACATCTTGGTTCAAATTGAATACATTATGAATGTACCCAGAGCCGAGGGGTTTTCAGATGCTGAAGGATATGCTTTCGATTATCTGAAAAAGTGGAAATTTTTACAAATATTGGTAACATGCAGGGAAGACATTATTTTATCATTTCATCAGGTTGGTTTCATAATAAATGTCTGTCCCAGCGTTTTTTTAAAAAATATATATATGTGTACAATTACACTAATGCACTAGAGATCCTTGTTGAGAGGAATGTGTGAGACTACAAGTATGGCTCTTCACCATGAGATGGAACATCAAAGAGTTAGTGGAATTATTCCAACAGCCTATTTTACATTTAAATTGCCCCGTTTCAGTGCCTAAGGCTCTGGTTTGAATTTGGTGCTAATATTGTTATATGGAATATGGAATAGTTCTTTGGATTATGGACGCGGATATTCTCTAATGGACGACGGCTGAATTATGAATGACGGACCAGACGCTTGTAATCATGCAGATTCAGCAAATTCTAGACACGGGTATTTGTGTTGGAATCCTTTTTGGGTAGTATCTGTTTCTAATGCAACAGAAAACGGTTCTGATCTCAGCTTGAGCTGCATCAGTTATAGCATCGACTTGAACGTAGGCTTAACACTTCGGTCAGTATATTTCCGTTGTCGAGTTCAAAGTTTACGTTAACCAATTTACGTAGATGCCGTAGTGCTCATGGTGAAATGAGAATTGTCTCGTGTTGGCTATTTATAGATCAACTGTGAACGCTTTTGATCTCAATGATGCTGACAAAGAGTATACATTTCTTTTGAATCCGTGGTTTTCAACATTGACGCTGTTCTTTCGATTTCCTTTCAGACTATCAGTAGTATAGAAAGCATAAATTCATTATGATTTTTGAGGGTGAAGCGTGAGGGTATGACGTCACGTGGAGTGACGTCACTTCCGGGTCAAAGGTCACATCCGGGTCAAAGTTCACTTTCGCTGACGTCACTTTCGACTCGGCGATATTTCGGGGGTCACGTGATTGGTTGGGTGAAAGTAGTAGTAAGATTTTTCCTGGCACCTTAATAAGCGGAAACACGGACTTTACGCTAAGAAGTGGGGGAAATCCCATTCAAATTGGACTAGATAGACCTATGGGGTCGGAGCGGGCATCCATGTGAAGTGGACCTCGAGGCCGATCAAGTCATGAGTGGGTGCATGTAAAATTTTCCCAGAAAAAGATCCGGAAACACGGACTTTACCCCTAAACTATGGAAAATCCCTATTAAATGAGTCAAGGTACGATAATAGTGGCCCCCCAGTAGATCGTGGTTTGCCGCGAGTGGGTTAGTGGGTGTATGTAAAATTAGTATTTGTCCCGAAAATATGAAATGTGGAACACGGAATCCAGATCCTAGATCCTAGATCCCTAGGCACGAGCTGGACAGCGGCGTATGAACAAGCGATGGCCCCCCAGTAGATCGTGGTTTGCCGCGAGTGGGTTAGTGGGTGTATGTAAAATTAGTATTTGTCCCGAAAATATGAAATGTGGAACACGGAATCCAGATCCTAGATCCTAGATCCCCAGGCACGAGCTGGACAGCGGCGTATGTCCAAGCGATGGCTAAAAACTCCACCTGTTTGAACGCATCATTAGGATCAAAAGCGTTCATTATATATAGCTCACACGACATCATCTTCCTTATTTCACCATGAGCAATATAGAGTCCACTTTGACTGATGGTTACTTTGAACCGAAAAAGGAGGACATTTTAGCCGTAGTGGTACGTCAGGCTGACGTTCAAGTCGATGCTATTATTGAAACAGCTCAAGTTGGTGCCATCTGGAGGCAAGGAAGACAACCCGGAATTTTCCCCGCAAAGGTGAGACGAAGAAAACAAGATCCCACACCCCATAGTAAAATCCCCCAAAAAAAATTACCATACCTATCCCATACATGCATTCCCCGTATAGATTAACATGCAAATGTTCGAATCAGGGAAGACAACCCGGAATTTGCCCCACAAATTGCTTGTAACGGACGTTCCGGTGACTGCCGGGTTGTCTTCCCTGATTCGAACATTTGCATGTTAATCTATACGGGGAATGCATGTATGGGATAGGGATGATAATTTTTTTTGTGGATTTTACTATGGGGTGTGGGATCTTGTTTTCTTCGTCTCACCTGTGTGGGGCAAATTCCGGGTTGTCTTCCTTGCCTCCAGATGGCACCAACTTGAGCTGTTTCAATAATAGCATCGACTTGAACGTCAGCTTGACGTACCACTACGGCTAAAATGTCCTCCTTTTTCGGTTCAAAGTAACCATCAGTCAAAGTGGACTCTATATTGCTCATGGTGAAATAAGGAAGAGGAATTCCGGGTTGTCTTCCCTGATTCGAACATTTGCATGTTAATCTATACGAGGAATGCATGTATGGGATAGGGATGGTATTTTTTTTGTGGATTTTACTATGGGGTGTGGGATCTTGTTTTCTTCGTCTCACCACAAAGAACACGATGGGAGGGGTGTCGAAGCTAAGCGGTGAATTTTTTTTAAAAAGTCACTATGCGCATTGGGCAAGTAACGCTGGGGTGGACGTTTTGGGGTCTAGGTGAGCCCCTAATGGTCCAATTGGGTCGAGTGAGGTATCAGTGTGAAGCACTCGTGAGGGAGCATCCGACTGGATGGGTGTGACGTGAAACTGACGTCATTCCGCGCATGCGCAGTAGACAAAGGGGTATGGGAATGGACGTTTTGAGATCGAGGTGGGCCCCTACTGGTTCGAATGGGTCGCGGGAGGTGTCAAAGTAAAGTGCTCCTCCAGGGCGATCAAGTCATGGGTGGGAGCATGTAAAATTAGGATTGGTGTCGAACCTCTAAAATAGGGGAATCCCCTATCAACCAAGTCTGGAGGGGTTAATATCGCTTATCGGGGCCTGCCGAGAGAGGCAGGGTGGGTGAGTGAGTGGGTGTATGTAAAATTAGGATTGGAGTTGAACGTATAAAAGGCGGAACACGGACCTTACCCCTAAAATAGAGAAAACTCCTATCAACCAGGTCTAGATGGGTTAATATCGGTCCCCGGCTTATCGGGGCCTGCCGAGAGAGGTAGGGTGGGTGAGTGGGTGTATGTAAATTTAGGATTGGGTTTGAACCTATAAAAAGCGGAACACGGACTTTAGACCTAAACCATGGGGAATCATGGATGTTTTGGGGTCCACTATTGGTACGAATGGGACGTTGGAGATGTCATAGTGTAGCATCCGTTGGGGTCCATCCGACCGGACTAGTGTGTAGTCAGTTTTCAACATTCTGCGCATGCGCACACAGGGAATCGTGGGAAAAGGGCATTGGAAGGGACGTTTTTGGGTCGAGGTGGACCCATAATGGTCCGAATGGGTCGTGGGAGGTATCAATGTGAAGCTCTCATGGGGGAGCGTCCAATTGGGTGGTGTGGAAATAGCGTCTATCTGTGCATGCGCAGCAGAAAAAGAGTATTGGAATGGACGTTTTGAGGTCGAGATGGACCCATAGTGGTCAGATTGGCCCGTGGGAGGCCTTATTTTGATGTTCTCAAAATTGGAAGTTCTCGTCGGATTGGACTGGTGCCTAGTCCGGTTTTATTATTCTGCGCATGCGCAGTCTGGCCGTAGTAGAGAAAGTGGTCATTTTAGGGTGTGAAGGAAGGTCTTTGGAGTATGGAGAGGGACAATCCGTGCTCCAAATGCGTAGCTCTCGGAATGTAGACCACGACTAGAGTGATGTCCATGTCACCTGTGTCGTCATTCGTGACGTCATCAGTAGGAGTATTAGCCAAAGTGGGCATTTTAGGGGTGTGAAGGAAGGTGTTTGGGGTAGAGATGGACTACCCGTGGTCCGAAGGCGTCGTGTGGGGTGTCATCTTATAGCAACGCAATAAGAATTGAGAGTAAACATATCGTCATCAAATACCTCTACGTACTCTCAAACTGCATTTACTCTGGAAGATTTATTTAACAATCACAAAACGTTTCTCAAGGAAAGAGGTATTTGTCTTCCAACCAAACATAACGATATACCAAAAGTATACTGGACTCCCAAAATGCATAAATCACCATACAAAGCTAGATTCATAGCTGGTTCTAGAAGCTGCACCACCAAGCTTCTTTCAACCTTGTTGACGAGGGCCCTTCAGGAGGTAAAACCATTTTGGGAAAGGTATTGCGCCACTATTTCTACAAACTCTGGCGTTGAATGTATGTGGATATTGAAAAACTCAAAATGTCTTACGGAAGAAGTTGATGCTAAAGGTCACATACCGTACAGACATGTATCCACATGGGATTTCTCGACTCTCTATACTACAATCCCTCATCAGGACCTTATTGACCATCTAAGTTCATTAATAGTATCTGTGTTCAAGAAAACTGACCGTAGATATATTAATGTCGGAAGCCATAAAGCATTCTTTAGCTCTACTACATACAAGAGATATCATTCATGGGATGTTTCTTTGTTTATAGAATTGCTTGAATTTCTCATTGAAAATATCTATGTGAAATTTCGCAACACAATATATCAACAGCATATAGGTATTCCAATGGGTACTAATTGTGCACCCTATTGGCTGACCTATCTGTTCTCTTATGAATATGACTATATGCAGGCGCTTTCAAAAACCGATCCCTTCTTATTCACCAAACGCTATATAGACGATCTTCTCGCTGTGGATAATCGCTATATAAATGACGCCGTGAAGGATATATATCCACTTTCACTGGATTTGAAGGAAACTACAGATAACCCTACAGGCACATCATATTTAGACCTATATCTCTATAAAAATGAAGCGGGCCTTCTCTCTCGTCGACTGTATGACAAAAGAGATGATTACAATTTCGACATCGTAAACTATCCCTTTCTGGACAGTAATATTCCAGTGGGACCTGCATATGGACTATAGGGGGTAGTCCATAGTTGCGGATTTTTGGTCCCCCTCAAAATCTTTGAAATTAATATTTCACCAGGTTTGACCCCATGAGAATTTTTATTGGCTTATTGTTTATTAATATTTGTAATATCATTCAATTGACTGGTTGATTTGCTTCAAATCAGTACATGGTATTTTGCCAGTTAGATTGACCCATGCTTCATTATGTAGATGGAAATGCGAAAGTGTGGCTGTAAATTGGGGCCTTTTTCCGCTTGCGAGCACATGGTATACTTTGCAGTGGGAAAATGAGTTTGAAAACGGCATGGTCGACCCCCTATTTTCTTTGCTAATTTTTGTTGATCCTTCGACTGGGCACAGTATCGATGAGTTTCATAACAATCGATTGTCAAGTTTTTTCTGTGATGGGGAGAGAATATGACCTATTTTGGACCAAATTTAGAGGATTTTCCTGAAGTTTGGGGCATGTTCAGTAGGGGTTATGGGGACCCCGATTTCGGTCAGCAATGCTTACATCTGTCTCGGCTTCATGGCAAAAGCCTACACTTTCAGAAAATATAGAATTCTATGGGGGTTCTGTCAAAACACGGTTGCTGTTTAGCATATAATGAACCAGCCTACTGTTTAATTTCAGATGCCTTGGCTCTTCTATAGACTGCAACCTATACATATCACGCCTATTAGCATTTGCTAGATCCTGTGTTAAATGAGACGATCTTCTCGCTGTGGATAATCGCTATATAAATGACGCAGTGAAGGATATATATCCACCTTCACTGGATTTGAAGGAAACTACAGATAGCCCTACAGGCACATCTTATTTAGATCTCTATCTCTATAAAAATGAAGCGGGCATTCTTTCTCGTCGACTTTATGACAAAAGAGATGATTACAATTTCGACATCGTAAACTATCCCTTTCTGGATAGTAATATTCCAGTGGGACCTGCATATGGCGTATACATATCTCGCTTAGTAGCATTTGCTAGATCCTGTGTTAAATGTGATGATTTTAATCAACGTCACAAAACATTGTTGCAGAAACTGATAAAACAGGGCTATTCCACCAAGCGCCTCCACTCAAAGTTTCTCAAATTTGGCGATACATATCGCATGCTGATAGCAAAATACGAACGTAGCGTGCAAGATCTATGGCGCTACGTTTCGTAACTTGTGTCTAATTCCGCTTAACCCGGGGCTAGGGGCCGTATGAACCCATGTACTTCAAGATCCTCATGGTACTCATATGAACAGTCACAATCAAAGCGTGACTGAGATACATCATTCTTTAGATGACGACTTTACAAACGAATATTATGGATTAAGAATACTGATCAGCGATACGGATTTGATATTTTTGGAACATCATGATGTCTTGCCGGCATCATTGAAAACTGTTGACCGCTTCTCTCTTGCAGGAAACAAGCCTATGTTTATGTATACTATGATTGTCTTTTTGAATTTGGTGCTAATAATGTTATGTGGAATATGGAATAGGTCTTTGGATTATGGACGCGGATATTCTCTAATGGACGACGGCTGGATTATGAATGACGGACTAGACGCTTGTAATTTGGATTATGGACGCGGATTTTCTCTAATGGACGACGGCTGAATTATGAATGACGGACTAGACGCTTGTAATTTTCGTGGATTACAACACATATAAGGGAAGTGGGAAGAGGTGCTGACATACTGACTGCGTCACATGACTTCACAGAATAGTCTTCTGGTAAACCTATTCTAAAGCACATACCAAGAATCTAACGATTCGTGATATGTGTTGTATCTCAGGTACGCTTTTATTGTACCTGTTCATGTGGCAACTTGGATGATATGACCACACGGCCCCTAGCACCGGCATAAGCGGTATTAGATACAAATCTAGAGAGCTATGAGGAACAAATCCAGTCGCTGGACGCGACGGAGATAGAGAAAATTGAAGATGATGGCGAAACGGGTTATATTTTCGAAGTCGACTTACAATATCCCTCGTCACTCCACGAGGCGCATAGCGACTATCCTCTCTGTCCCGAACGAATGACGGCGACGGATGACATGCTCTCGCCTCATTCACTCGGATTGAAGGAAGAGCTAGAGATTAAAGGCAGACCCACGGAAAAACTCGTTCCGAACCTTCGCGATAAATCGAATCATGTGATACACTACCGCGATTTGAAGTTCTATGTTTTTGACTCGTATCCATCGCGGTATAGAGTTCACGCAGTCTACATGGCTACAGCCGTTCATCGCATTCAACACGGACAAACGTAAGGCCGCTAAGAATGACTTCGAGAAGGACTTTTTTAAACTGATGAACAACTCGGTGTTCGGCAAAACGATGGAGAATCTTAGGAAACGTACCCGGATAGAGCTCGTCAACGCAAAATCGAGACTTCAAAGGATGGTCGCCAAACCCTCTTTTCAGGCTTTCAAAATTTTTAACGAGGATTTAGTCGGCGTCAATCTAAAGAAAATTAAATTATTTTTGAACAGACCCACCTACGCCGGCTTCGCTTACTAAACCTCTCGAGGCTACTTATATACGACTTCCACTATAATGGCCAAAAAGCGAAGCTGCTATTCTCTGACACGGATAGACGAAAGATTTGTACGGCGACATGGGGCAGAATCTGGCTTTGTTCGACACCAGCAACTACCCGAAAGACCACCACCTCTATAGCGCTACCAATGCCAAAGTACTTGGCAAGATGAAAGATGAATGCGGCGGTACCCCTATAGAGGAGTTTGTGGGTCTTAGGCCCAAGTTGTACAGCATTCTTTACGGAGGAGAAGAGAAGAAAACGGCGAAGGGGATAGCCAAATACGCTATAAAGAAAAAACTTCGACATATCATGTATAAAGACTGTTTATTTCAACACAAAATTGTAAAAACGACGATGAATCAGATTCGCAGTATTGACCACCAGTTAATAGTCATACCGTTGAGAAAGTAGCGTTATCCGCCTTCGACGATAAACGGTATGTACTAGACGACGGTATCAATACTGTGGCGCACGGCTTCATCGGATCTCTGACTACATCATACTGAAAACAAATGATGGCTAATTTTACAAACTATGTATGTTTATTAATAAAATGCTTGGAATTTATTCATCGTCTTCGTAAAGTTTATCGAACAAGTGTTCCTTCATTTTAACGCTTTGTTTCATCGCTTCCTCATAGCTCGCGTTATAGGACTTCTGAAGGTCATCACAGGTCTTCATGATTTCCTCATGAATTGGGTCGTTCTCCAGAGCTTTTATACCCAAGATCACATCGAGATACATCCGGCGTAGCGTCTTCATCATGTGGGGCATGTATTCAGTTATTGCGCGGACCTCTGCTTCCTGCTTCGTAGAACCATTGGTTATGAACTCCCTAGTCTTCATTTTGATATCATCGTTGAATTCCATTCGCAAAGCTCTACCGAACAGGGCTTTCCACGTGTCGTGTTTCACGGTATGGGGCGCTTTATAGGCATCCGATTTCTCACGTCTCCCTTCTCCCGTTTGTTCCCCATACCAAGAAGGTATTGCCTTTGTGTATAGACCTTGTCCCGTCTGTGTTCGCGCATCCAGCCTCATTCTTAGTCTTCGGCTCTCCGGTGTAGTCGGCTTCAAATCGATTATTAGCGAACCGTGAGGCTGGGTGGTGGCTTCTTCATACTTTTTTGTGAAATACTCTATGTTTCGAGGATACATGCTTCTTCCGACGAGTCGAACCTGATGACGGTCGATGGGATTCTTGAAAAGCACGAAGTATTGGCAGTTCAAGGTGATGTCTCTGGACGCCTTACCTTGGGGGAAGAGATTCTGCGTCAAGTAAATCACGGATAGATTCCGATGGTGAGAGCCCTTGGTAAACAGATCCGCGACTTGTCCGTCTGATTTGGCTTGACTCATCATATCGTCGAGCACCACAATATTGATCTGCGCAGGGTCGAAGTAATAGGTCTCCCCGATATCGTGCGGGATTCCGGGAACGAAGCTCACATTCTTTAATCGTGTATTCTCGTAGGCGGGCTGCCATTGACCGTAACACCCGACAATACGAGTGGGAGAGGGCTGAATGTCGGTCCCTTCCAAGCGTTTCAACACCCATGACGTCTTTCCACACTCCGTCGGACCGCTAACAGTCATGGTAAAGGGATGTTGTAAGGCTGCATTCACAGTCTTTGTTTCGGATACCTGTTCATCCTTAATGACATCGGATATTACATCACGTATCACTGTAAGCCGTCCCCCGTGATGTAACTCGATATGTTTGCGCAGGTTTTCGATTCTCGTAAACGTCTTAGCACATAAGCTACACGCATAAGTCATGATATACTCTAGGAAAATACACGTTAATATAACAGAAGCTTCATGTAGAGTGCGCTCACCGCACTGAAACTTGCACTTATATAGGATATATCTCAACGCTTATTCAATACATCCGGCTGCAGGGTGCAGGGTGCAGGCTGCAGGGGGCAGGGTGCAGAGTGAAAGCTGCAGGATACTGCGGGTAGCCGAGCTTAGATTGACTCGATATCTTCTACTGGTACCCAACTAGCGAATTTAATGGGCCAGCCCGTGTATTTAACTAATTTCTCAACTCTGCCTCTCCGCCGACTGTTGACCGCTTCTCTCTTGCAGGAAACAAGCCTATGTTTATGTATACTTTTGTCTTTTTGAATTTGGTGCTAATACTGTTATATGGAAATGGAATAGGTCTTTGGATTATGGACGCGGATATTCTCTAATGGACGACGGCTGGATTATGAATGACGGACTAGACGCTTGTAATTTGAGAACCTTTTCGATACGCTATAACGCGCCGGGCTCTTTCCTCACTCGTTGTAGTCCCTGCTGATAAAATGTTCCCTGTACCCCGTCGTCCATAAAATCCTTGAGTTCGTATATCGCGGTGCCTCGTCTCCGGAATCGTCGGAAAATTTTGAAGAGTTCCTCCGTCCATTTGGCTTGATAGTCTCTTTGGAAGGCGTACCTCACGTGAGAGATTCTCACGGTATCGCCGATGTTTAATTTGAACGGTTGTTTACGGCCTTTTATCGCCGTGTCGACGTACATTTCTCTCCAGAGGAGAGCCTCATTCCCTTCATTAACATCGGAAGGACTTTTGTTGCGCAGAGATGTGTGCGGTCGTTGGTTGTAATTACGCACCAGGTCTTGTAAGACGTCGAAATAACGCTTATGGGTGAAATATCTATACATACTATTTTTCATCGTCCTTATAACTCTCTCCGCGTAATTAGCCTTCTTTTCGTTATGGGTGACGTAGAAATGAATGTCTTTCTTCTTCAAATAAGCTTTCACCCATCGGTTGTTGTACTCGCTTCCTTTGTCGAAGCGGAGATACTTGGGTTGTCTCCCCTCAATCAGGATTTGATCGAGACCCGAGATTATAGCCTTATGCTGTTTATTGGGAAGAGGTATAATCCACAGAAATCGCGAGAAAACGTCTATGACGAAGAGGAGAAATTGCACGCCATCGTTGTACTCAGATACATTGGGCACGTCGGCTAGATCTGTATCCCAAAGATCGTCTATGCCCGAAGTGACGACCCTGCTTCTCTTAAAGGTATAACGAACTGGCTGTTGTAAACTATAAGCGTCCTGGTCGCTCAACCACTGCGTTAGCTCTTTACGCGCTACATTATATCCATCGGCCTTTAATAAGGCGTGTAATTGAGAAGGCCCGGTGAAGCTGATAGGGTTTTTCGGGTTGAAATAGGTTCGCGACAAGTACGTTTTCCACCCGTTCCCATTCATATCTACGAACTCGAATGATGCAAACAGCGACTCACACCTCTTTAAATAAATAAGAAAACAAACAGTGTGTGGTTTACTCAACCTTTATTAATAATGATAGGACAATGCGAGTGGTTTAACAATGCAAGTTCAGCGAATTATTTAAACAATGTGAAAAATACCGCGTGACAAAGTTGTATACATAGCAATCGTTATGACAATGGTTTTGATCGAAATCCGTAACGATACTGGACAGGGATATACCCCGTATAAGCTGAAGTAGGACGTATATACAATAGTGACCGCAAGTAAAAGAGTTATCTCCTTGAAGCTGTCTATGGCTGTAATAACGGAATTTACTATTGTTTTCGAGAAATTTTACAAAATGGTTCGAATAATATTCCGGGGGATGTCCTAGGGAATCGAAAAATGTTCCTCGCTGGTTCCGGAAATAAAACACCACCCAGTGTTCCCCGGGGAGACTCGCCACTTCGGTATTCACGATAAAAGCCGCTGGTGTTCGTAACACGTGGTTTGGAATTTTTGTCAGCCGGGTACACACCTCGTACACAAGCGTCTAGCGTACGGTCGCTGTGAATGATGCAAAGAAGTTCGTCCGTGTTCATGGTGAAATGGAGATGATGTTGCGAGATTTATCCACCTCGAACAGTGCTGGGAATTCGGCATAGGCGATACAGCTCACATTTTCCGGTAATGGTTCGTCGAAGGTCGCTTCCAGACGTACATTGCCTTGTCTCAGGAGTTGAAGGTGATCTTCTGCGGCGTAGGAGGGGTCGAGGTTGAAGGCGTAGAGGGTAGAGCCGTTGTGATAGTCGTACCAGGTTATAGAATTACCGAAGTTATCGCCGGTACGTCCTATGCTATCGAACAAACTCAGGTAAGCCGATGTGAATGAACTCTTCCTCCAGTCCGAGTTATACCGCGTTCTCAGGAAATGACCCGGAGTCGTTACGCCGTCAATATTCACCGAGAGATTGGCCAGTTTGAAGTGTTGAAAGTTTGGGAGGTTCTTTTTATAATCCCCGGCGACGGCTTTGGACGATACGAATCCTATCACCAGTCTGCTGGGGTAGACGGATAAAAACATATTACTCAGCGGAAGAGGGTCTGTCCCGTGGCTAAGGAAGCCATTTTGGTCTCCGTTCTCACGTACGGATATTTAGCCGATGTATTTTCCAAGGTCTTGGCGTGTCCCAAAATTACCAAATCGCCGGGGTTTACGCGAACTTTCTCGACTTTCAGACTAATATCTTGTATCACCAGTTTATACGCCGGAATTTCCTCACCCGACATCATGATGAACTGCGGTGTTGAGCGATGCATTTTGATGAATACGTCCACGTTATTCAGCAAGTAGCGCTGTTGTTTGAAAACATCTTGCATGAAGTTTCCTTCCATTTCGAATACATTACTCCCAGCGATGAATTTCCTTCTCTGTGTAAATCCGACATTTTGACCTGTTGCGGAATCCGCGGTATCCAAAGTAATTACAAGCGTCTAGTCCGTCATTCATACTCCAGCCGTCGTCCATTAGAGAATATCCGCGTCCATAATCCAAAGACCTATTCCATTTTCCACATAACAGTATTAGCACCAAATTCAAAAAGACAATCATAGTATACATAAACATAGGCTTGTTTCCTGCAAGAGAGAAGCGGTCAACAGTTTTCAATGATGCCGGCAAGACATCATGATGTTCCAAAAATATCAAATCCGTATCGCTGATCAGTATTCTTAATCCATAATATTCGTTATAGAGTCGTCATCTAAAAAAGATGTATCTCAGTCACGCTTTGATTGTGACTGTTCATATGAGTACCATGAGGATCTTGAAGTACATGGGTTCATACGGCCCCTAGCCCCGGGTTAAGCGGAATTAGACACAAGTTACGAAACGTAGCGCCATAGATCTTGCACGCTACGTTCGTATTTTGCTATCAGCATGCGATATGTATCGCCAAATTTGAGAAACTTTGAGTGGAGGCGCTTGATGGAATAGCCCTGTTTTATAAGTTTCTGCAACAATGTTTTGTGACGTTGATTAAAATCATCACATTTAACACAGGATCTAGCAAATGCTACTAAGCGAGATATGTATACGCCATATGCAGGTCCCACTGGAATATTACTATCCAGAAAGGGATAGTTTACGATGTCGAAATTGTAATCATCTCTTTTGTCATAAAGTCGACGCGAGAGAATGCCCGCTTCATTTTTATAGAGATAGAGATCTAAATAAGATGTGCCTGTAGGGCTATCTGTAGTTTCCTTCAAATCCAGTGAAGGTGGATATATATCCTTCACTGCCTCATTTATATAGCGATTATCCACAGCGAGAAGATCGTCTATATAGCGTTTGGTGAATGAGAAGGAACGGGCTTTGAATGGATCGGTTTTTGAAAGCGCCTGCATATAGTCATATTCATAAGAGAACAGATACAGGTCGGCCAACAGGGGTGCACAATTAGTACCCATTGGAATACCTATATCCTGCTGATATATTGTGTTGCCAAATTTCACATAGATATTTTTAATGAGAAATTCAAGCAACTCTATAAACAAAGAAACATCCCATGAATGATATCTCTTGTATGTAGTCGAGCTAAAGAATGCGTTATGGCTTCCGACATTAATATATCTACGATCAGTTTTCTTGAACACAGATACTATTAATGAACTTAGACGGTCAATAAGGTCCTGATGAGGGATTGTAGTATAGAGAGTCGACTACATACAGTTAGGGCACAAGCTGAGTGGATTTAGCGTCTTCACCCAAATTCATTAGCGTTTGAATATAGGCTTTATAGGGGTAACTGTTGTCCATGACCGTCATAAGCTTACCCTGCATGGAGACGTCTATCTGAGACCACATAGTTTGAAGGAGTAAATTGATAGGGCCGCATTTCTCGTCCTTGATCAAAAGGGTGCCATCTCTGTGGGTTATTTTAGCCTTAACGTAGAGTCTGGTGGATTTCAAGTCGACGTAATCCGAGCCTTGACCGGATATCAGCAATTCGACGGGTGCATCTTCGGGGATTTGAGAAGACGGTCGAACGTCGATAACATAGCGACTTTCAACCGCTGTTTGCGTAGGGGGTAATGAGAACAACGATAATTCGCTAGGTTGACCATCGGTGAATTCTTTGTCTGTGAGGAGTGCCACGTTATAACTCGAAGAGATGCGATCTTTTGGTCCGCGCTCTCCGTTTATCGGCGAGTGAACTGACGGTAGGAAGAGAACGCTTCCTATTTATGGGTTCCTGTTGACGCGTTCTCGAGACTTCAGACTTGGCTTGTTCGACCACTTGTTGAGAGGGGGCCGTAAGCTGAATAGCCGGCGTCTTGGATTTCTTCTCGCTGACGTTTTTAGAATGAGGGTCGACGGGAATAATGTAGGATTCACCCGTCTTACCGCTGAGTCCTCCACCTTTCTGCTTCTTAAAATATGTCGAGGGTTTATGGACAGACTTTGCCTCGTTCCGATAAAATCTGATCCATTTATTCATATCGGGGATGTACAACGGTCTCCCGGTCATAGCTGTTTTACATGGAGCGTTACGATGAGGGATTCGGTGAGAAATGTCGCCGGTTCACCCGGTTATATCGATTTCTAGATAGCGTACGTCGCTTAAAATGATGGGTAGGTAATACGGCGTGGGGTATATCCTAGATACCGTTTTTTTCTGGAGTCCGGAGGCCTCGACGTAGCGTAGTAGAGGTACTTTCGTCTCGCCTACGAAGGAATGTCCGCATATATTACAACACAGGCGTAGAAGAGATCGCGATTTAACCTGCGGTTGTCTTTGGATCAATATTTCTGCTAAGGCTACGACCCAAGACTCGTCGAAATGGAGACTTTTATTCAAGCTGACGCGAAATTTGTATGGTCGATTCTCGGGGAAAAGCGTTGGAGTCCTCGCTGTTTACGACGATGTACTTATCCATTCGACTGATTCGCAGTCAACTGTCTCCTTAGGCGTTCGTATAGCGTTATATAGTAATCCCAAATTTCAACTTTCAACGTATCGGAAACATCCTGACACACTGAATATGTATAGATATGTAGTGAAATTAAGCGGCCTCTATTTACTACACCGTCTTCAAACATGCTATGGATGATAGATTTGTAGGCGTGTAAAGAGGTGACGGCATTCACCATTTGATTCCAATCCATCGTTAAATTTTATTTTCTAGCAGGTTATGAATAGCTGTATCGATGAGACGGGTATGTGGATATTGAAAAACTCAAAATGTCTTACGGAAGAACTTGATGCTAAAGGTCACATACCGTACAGACATGTATCCACATGGGATTTCTCGACTCTCTATACTACAATCCCTCATGAGGACCTTATTGACCGTACAAGTTCATTAATAGTATCTGTGTTTCTGATCGTAGAAAACTGATCGTAGATATATTAATGTCGGAAGCCATAAAGCATTCTTTAGCTCGACTACATACAAGAGATATCATTCATGGGATGTTTCTTTGTTTATAGAGTTGCTTGAATTTCTCATTAAAAATATCTATGTGAAATTTGGCAGCACAATATATCAGCAGCATATAGGTATTCCAATGGGTACTAATTGTGCACCCCTGTTGGCTGACCTGTATCTGTTCTCTTATGAATATGACTATATGCAGGCGCTTTCAAAAACCGATCCATTCAAGCCCGTTCCTTCTCATTCACCAAACGCTATATAGACGATCTTCTCGCTGTGGATAATCGCTATATAAATGACGCAGTGAAGGATATATCCACCTTCACTGGATTTGAAGGAAACTACAGATAGCCCTACAGGCACATCTTATTTAGATCTCTATCTCTATAAAAATGAAGCGGGCATTCTCTCTCGTCGACATTATGACAAAAGAGATGATTACAAATTTCGACATCGTAAACTATCCCTTTCTGGATAGTAATATTCCAGTGGGACCTGCATATGGCGTATACATATCTCGCTTAGTAGCATTTGCTAGATCCTGTGTTAATGTGATGATTTTAATCAACGTCACAAAACATTGTTGCAGAAACTTATAAAACAGGGCTATTCCACCAAGCGCCTCCACTCAAAGTTTCTCAAATTTGGCGATACATATCGCATGCTGATAGCAAAATACGAACGTAGCGTGCAAGATCTATGGGGCTACGTTTCGTAACATGTGTCTAATTCCGCTTAACCCGGGGCTAGGGGCCGTATGAGCCCATGTACTTCAAGATCCTCATGGTACTCATATGAACAGGAGAGAGAGAGAGAGAGAATTAGGGTTTAACGTCGCATCTCATATGAACAGTCACAATCAAAGCGTGACTGAGGTACATCATTTTTAGATGACGACTCTATAACGAATATTATGGATTAAGAATACTGATCAGCGATACGGATTTGATATTTTGGAACATCATGATGTCTTGCCGGCATCATTGAAAACTGTTGACCGCTTCTCTCTTGCAGGAAACAAGCCTATGTTTATGTATACTTTTGTCTTTTTGAATTTGGTGCTAATACTGTTATATGGAAATGGAATAGGTCTTTGGATTATGGACGCGGATATTCTCTAATGGACGACGGCTGGATTATGAATGACGGACTAGACGCTTGTAATTTGAGTAATTTCCACTGCATGTAGTTCAAGACCATGCCCTTTATAGTGGCTTTGTCGTTGATAAAATTACAACACATATAAAGGATCAACCCTCAATAACTTGGCGTAGATGCAAACAGTAACCCGGAAATGTTCGTCGATAATAACTTGCTGCATCGGCGTACATAGAATTCTGTTGGGAATGATGGTTATATCGCCCGATGGTATTTCGAAAACACGCGGTGTATCTTTGCCGGTGTGGTACGCGCATGAAGGAGCGGGTGTTCGTTTCGTGGTTAATACGATGAGTGGTATAAGCAGGAGCAATATAGCCCCTATAGAAAGAACTTTAAGTATGACCAGCTTTCTCTGGAATTGATCCATATCGCTCGATGTCCGACTTCAGAATAAGCGGAAATGTTTTAAACGCATATTTATAAATATCATAGTTCTCAAATTTCGGTCGATCTCATTCTTACATCACCGCGTTTAAGATACTGTATAGACGGATTTTAAAGGCAGGGGTCTTGAGGCTGGCGATATTCTCTGGTGATAGATGAGTATTCAGGATTTCCGCGGAATGCTTATTGTGGGCGTTGAGACGATGCTTAGTCTCTTCGACAATATCGCATTCCTTTAGCGTGCTGAAGGCTGTGATGAAGTGCATGTCAATATGTTGACTGGTTTCGAGAGCCAGACAGGGATGAACGCTGCTACCGGTGGCGCACCCACAACATGTTTCCGCGATCAGATTATTAATTCTATCAACCATGTAACGCGCGTAGACTTCCAGCAGAGCATCTTCCATGATATCCGGTGTGAGCGTTGCAGTATCTGGAGTGGGTGTAGCTGAGGCGCCTAGTGGTGTAACAGCTTCCTCGTTGAGTGTCTTCTCAGATTCGGGGTATATTAGAGTGGCTAAGGTATTGTTTCCCGTCTTAACCAGGGATTCCACGAATGCGTCAAATGCTTTAGGTAGTACGTTTAACAGATGACGGACTCGCGCAGTTCTCGTCTTCACCGCCATGATGTCTTCATACATTTCCGCTGATAATACTTTACTTCTCGCAATATCTCGCATATGCTGCATATGCCTACCATCTCCTCGATGAGGATTGTAAAATTTAAGCGAATAGTTTCCCGGTTTGTTTGTTCCATGTCGTTATCCGTTGAAGTCAGTGGGATGTTCGAAAATATTGTAGGTCTCATCAACGTTTCTGTACTATATAGAGCGTCTTTCTTAGGCGGAATGTTGTGTATAGTTCGCTAGCCCGCCTCCGAATGAAGCGATCGTTTATCGCGAGATAATATATATGTGTATAATCTACGCAGGTTATGCGTGAGCGGGGTGCTGTCATTAGTTAGTCCTATCCCCGCTGTGGGAATATCTCTGAATCCTCATACTTATTAAGCAGAGATCGTTGTCTCGGAGTATATAGACTATAGTATGAACACCGCAAAAAGCTATAGACACGGTCCGCTGAGCAAACATAAAACACCGCAAACACCTCAGGCTATTGTCACGGTCCGGTGAACAGACGTTGACCTACAACCCCTTGGGCTATGTTCATGACACTATAAATAGACAAACACCGCACGACTTCGACCTATTCATGACGTCACCTCGACCTACTTATGACGTCATCGGCTTCCCGGCTTCCCTGCGCTCGAACTGTCCTTTTACATTCTACTTAGGCCCCAGTCCAATCCGACGCTACCCCAAGAGAACTTCAAAATAAGGCCTCCCACGGGCCAATCTGGTCACTATTAGCCCATCTCGACCTCAAAACGTTCATTCCAATGCAATTTTTCTAGTGCACATGCGCAGATAGACGCTATTTCCACGCCACACCCACCCGGTTGGACGCTGCCCCACGAGAGCTTCACATTGATACCTCCCACGACCCATTCTGACCATTATGGGTCCACCTCGACCCCAAAACGTCCCTTCCAATGCCTTTTTCCCACAATTCCCTCTCTGCGCATGCGCAGAATGTTGGAAACAGAACACTAGTCCAGTCGGATGGACCCCCACGAATGCTACACTATGACACCTCCCACGCCCCATTCGTACCAATAGTGGACCCCAAAACATCCATGCTTTCTCACGCTTTTGGTGTAAAGTCCGTGTACCGCTTTTTATTCAAACCCAATCCTAAATTTACATACACCCACTCACCCACCATGCATCTCTCGGCCGGCCCCGATAAGCCGGGGACCGATATTTACCCCTCTAGACCTGGATGATATGAGTTTTCTCTATTTTAGGGGTAAAGTCCGTGTTCCAGTTTTTATAGGTTCAACCCCAAGCCTAATTTTATATACACCCACTCACTCACCCCACCTGCCTTTCTCGGCAGGCCCCGATAAGCCGGGAAGCGACATTAACTCCTCTAGACCTGGCTGATAGGGGATTTCCCTATTTTAGGGGTAAAGTCCGTGTTCCCCTTTTTATAGGTTCGACTCCAATCCTAATTTTACATGCACCTACCGATGGCTTGATCGCCCTGGATGAGCGCTTCACTTTAACACCTCCCACGACCTATTCGGACCAATAGGGACCCACCTAGACCCCAAAACGTCCATTTTCATACCACTTTGTCTACTGCGCATGCGCGGAATGACGTCAGTTCCACGTCACACCCATCCAGTCGTATGCTCCCTCACGAGTGCTTCACACTGATACCTCACTCGACCCAATCGGACCACTAGGGGCTCACCTAGACCCCAAAACGTCCACCCCAGCGCTACTTGCCCAATGCGCATACGGAGTGACTTTTTCAAAAAAAATCACCGCTTCGACACCCCCCATCCTGTTCTACGTGGTGAGACGAAGAAAAGAAGATCCCACACCCCATAGTAAAATCCACAAGAAGAAAAAAAAAAAAAATGAACACCCCTATCCCAACATGCATTCCCCGTATAGATTACCATGCAAATGTTCGAATCATGGGAGATAACGCAGAATTCGCCCCACAGAGGTTTCGCCTAGTCCGAGTTGGCTTCCTTGCCTCCAGATGGCAGCACGATCGATGCCAAAAGGGGAATTCTCACAGCAGCGCCGCCATTTTGTAGGTTTATTTTTTGCGGAAATATACATACATACATACACATGCACTGATTCTAGACTCGTCATAACATGGTACAACACGTATAGGTCATCTTTATTACTATAAGTCTTACTTCCCTTGAATTTTTGTTTATTATAACACTGGGCGCATATTGAGGAAGGGTATCTGGGGTCTTATTGACCTACTTATCTGCCCCCCGTATCACGTGATGGTCACGTGACCAAGTCTCCCCTCAAATTTTATCCGGGGGGAATAAATAAGTAGGTCAATATGACCCCAGATGATCTTTATCTACTACTTGTGTAATTAATAAAGCTCTTTAACGGAGAAGATTTAAAATGCGCACTCGTGATACCGTCACGGACTATACGTTGTAACTCCTGTGATGACCCAGTCATTATTTTCTCACTAGAAAAAAAATGTTATCATCATTGAGTACTGTATGTTAGTAAGAGATGTCATATAGGAATAGTCAGATCGAAATAGAGCAGTGAGAAAATTAGACAAGCAACACTAGTCAAAACGGAGGACTATCACTGTGATTCCGTCACGGACATTTCGAAAGATTATATAATGAATAATTAAGGAACATATGGGTATTGATAACTACCTCAATGATGTACCGTAGTAATGTTCAAGCACAGGAACACTCTCGCTTGTCTTCGAACAAGTTGCCATTCTCTTGCCATTGTTGAGAATGGAAGGTACTCTAAAACTGAGATTCCGAGAGAAATCCGATGTTGTGGTGAATTTCCCGGACAGGTAGAAGATGAATGTCATTTTCTGACAGAATATTCCTTATATTCTGTTGAAAGACAATCTTTATATTCAAACATGGAGAAACTTCTGTCAGAGTGGCTAAAAACTAGGTAAGATCACTTGAAAATGTTTCTCAACCTGGTAGTAGAAATTTCAAATTTAATTGCAAAGTATATTTACAACTGTTTTGTAAAACGAAAAACGGTAACAGTAACAGTTCCTAGTCATCAGTCATGTTAGTGTTCTATATTCTAGTCATATATCATATGAGTAGCACATAAAATTGCCTAGTTGACTTGTACGAGTAGTCTTCTTCTTTGACATTAAATGTTGATTTTAATGTTCTGGGGAGGATGTCCCCCCCCCCCCCCCACCTTGTATACGGTCCATTTTCTTGGATGTTTATAAAATAATAAAAGGAATTGATTGAATTGTATGGCAAGCCAAAGTGCTTTTTATTCCAAATTTCCGATATTCCGAAATTCTATTTCCGATATCGGAAATTAGAATTCCCATATCGAAAATTCAGTGACAATATCAGGTCAGGCTCGACCGATAAGAATTCCCCGCACTGACCATGTAAATAGTTCGAATGCCCCCTCAAACAAACATCATAACGATTTTATTATGCCGAAGAGCCTTTGTTTAAGCCGAAAAAGCCACAACAACAACGATTAAATGCGGTTTGTTTTCGTAAGACAATTTCAACTGATTCACATTTCCTGACCTAATACGAAACAGGTTCTATGAGTCGCGCATGCCCACAACGTCTTTGGATTGAATGCAAACGCTGAGGCGCAACGTCACAAAGCCATTGGTACGACGTAGCTCTTCGTTTTCTTACGTGTCGGCTTTGTGACGTTGCCTTGAAGGACAGGCTACGTCAATTCCACGTTCCACTATGGTAACGTTAACACGTGATTATTCGTATGTGGTGTGTAGCATTCGCGACTGCTCGGCTAGTAGTAGGGGTGCACTCCGGAGATTCTTTTATTCGGCATGGAATAGACTATGGGTCCGTTTTTAGGCCACCAGTTGTCGCAAAACCTTCAACCCAAATCACTTATATGTATATATTTTCTGAAAGAGCATGATGAAACTATTATTTTAAGATATAACACTGCTATGTTATAGAAAAATTAAACTCGAACATTCTCCTCCATGCTTGCTTCATTTTTCCTAGAAACCCCTTTAAAATGTCGAAAAATGGTCAAATTCGGCTCAATTTCCAGAAAAATCTGTAAGAGCGATTTCAATTAAACTTCTTACTCACGTTCCCTGGTCCGGTCTCAACTTAAAAAGGCAAAAAAGGGGGTGTTAACCTAACCGTTTTTTGCCAGATTTTCTTCCCGTAAATGAGTCCCGATTTTTAGGCACACCCAAGGGGCATAACTGAGGCAGGACAAACTTTACTCCATGATCCCGATCAGCGTGTAGACGAAGCCAGCCCTCGATTTGTACGTACTCGTTTGCAGCGTTGATAATGCTGAATAGGATGGCATTATAGATATAAGCTATTAAGAAGACAAGAAGAATTATGATGTAGCAGAACAAGGGCAGTCTATCGTATTATGAAATTAGAGAGGGGCCATTACTACGAAACTGTGGAGGACCACCTAGTGTAAGAGTAAATTGACTTAACTTTCACCCATATGTAAAAATGACGTCACTTGAGGAACTAGTAGCGCCATCTGTACACTCTGGACGCAAGGGAGACAACTCGATCTGCCAGAGTTTGGCCGCCATCTTGAATTTTGTGGAAATGGTCCGATGGGGTCGAGTGAGGTATCAAAGTGAAGCATTCGTGAAGGGGCATCTAATGGGCTGGGTGTGGGGTTGAAATATCGGAATTCTGCGCATGCGCGGTGGCCAAAGGGTATGGAAATAGACGTTTTGGAGCTAGGGGAGTCCCTAATGGACCGATGGGGTTGAGTGAGGTATCAAAGTGAAGCCTATGTGAGGGGGCATCTGATGGGCTGGGTGTGGCATTGAAATATCGGCATTATGCGCATGCGCGGTGGCCAAAGGGTATGGAAATAGACGTTTTGGGATCTAGGGGAGTCCCTAATGGGCCGATGGAGTTGTATGAGGTATCCATGTGAAGCCTATGTGAAGGGGCATCCAGTCATGGGTGGGTGAATGTAACATTTTTCCTGAAAAAAAACGGAACACGGACTTTATCGAAAAATCCGGGAAAATGCCTATATGGGGTATGGGGGGTATATAGGTCGCCGGGCTTAACGGCGCTTGCCTATCAATAGAGTTATCTCCCCCTAGTTCCAGGGTGGGTGTATGTAATTTTTTTCCTGAAAAAATACGGAACACGGACTTTATCCTAAATTACGGGAAAATGCCTATATGGAGTATGGGGGGTATAGGACCATCCTGGGAAACCTACTTCTAGACATTTGCGGTATGGTTGTTTGGATTTGTTTTCCTAGTCTCGTCAAGACAAACATGATAGGAAGTGTCGCGGAGCGAATCGTTGAAATTTTTGAAAAAAGTTCAGGGAGACCCATATAGTCCCATACTGGGGGTATAGGGCCAATGTTTGTCCCACTGGGAAACCTACTTCTATACATTTGCGGTATGGTTGTTTGGATTTGTTTTCTTAGTCTCGTCATTTAGAACACGATAGGAAGTGTCCCGGAGCGAAACGGTGAAATTTTTGAAAAAAGTCACCGAGACCCATATAGACCTATATAGTCCCATACTGGGGGTATAGGACCAATGTTTGTCCCACTGGGAAACCTACTTCTATACATTTGCGGTATGGTTGTTTGGATTTGTTTTCTTAGTCTCGTCAAGACAAACATGATAGGAAGTGTCCCGGAGCGAAACGGTGAAATTTTTGGAAAAAGTCACCGAGGTCTGTATATAGTCCCATACTGGGGGCATAGGACCAATGTTTGTCCCACTGGGAAACCTACTTCTATACATTCGCGGTATGGTTGTTTGGATTTGTTTTCTTAGTCTCGTCAAGACAAACATGATAGGAAGTGTCCCGGCACGAAACGGTGAAATTTTTGAAAAAGTACCATACAGCCCATATAGACCCATATAGACTCATATACTGGGATATAAGCCCAATGTATGTATAAATCCATACGGGGTGGACATGTTGGAGTCTAGGTGAGTCCCTGGTGGTCCAATGGTGTCATATGAGGTCTTATTTTTAAGCTCTCATGCAGGAGCACTTGACTACACTAATGGTTCGTACATTGTCAATACTCTGCGCATGCGCAGCCTGGTCGTAGTATAGAAAGCAGGCATTTTTGGGGGTGTGTGTGTGGGTGTGTTTGGGTTAGAGATGGGCTATTCACGGTTCGAATGGGTCGTGTGAGGTGTCCATGTGAAGCCTATGTAATGGAGCGTCTGATGGCGTGGATGTGGGGTAGAAATAGGGTCATTCTGCGCATGCGCGGTAACCAAAGTGTATAGACAGTGACGTTTTTGGGGTCTAGGTGGGCTCCTCATGGGCCTATTGTGTCGAGTGAGGTATCCATGTGAATCCTAGGTGGGGCAGCATCCACCTGGACTAACATTCACGTGGTTTGGTGGGTCTGCGCAAGTGTGTGTGACGTCACTTCCGGTTTTTCAGAATGCTCAAACACTACCTCCAACTTTCCCGGCCCCCCAGCGCGCGCGCGCGGGTTCTCCGGCCGCAACGCGCGCGTTCTCCGGAAGTGCGCGGGTTGTCCGGAAGCATGTCGGGACAAAACGTCACATCCAGGTCAAAAGGTCTCCCTTTCGGCAAGGTTCGGAGGAGACAATGTTGCGGCATCGATAGTCAGAGCTTGAACCCCAAAAGGGGATTGTAAATTAACCTGGGAAGGATGGGCAGTTCCATTTGGACCAATCAGCTGTCGAGAAAAAGAGCCAATGAGCGATCGATAAAAGAACCAATGGACGGGTACTAGGTACACGTCTACGCCTCCATCCGGGTACTAGGATGCTTTCACCTACGTCTGCGCCTACATCCGGGTTCTTCTGGGGTTTCCCAGTGGGTTTTTCCCGTCTTCCATCTGGGTACTGTGGTTTTACATCCGGGTTCTCATCTTACATACGGGTTTTTCCATATTTAAAGATACATAGAACTTATAGTAATAAACGTAATCTATACGTGTTGGACGAGTCTTCACTCACCGTCTTCCTTTACACGCACCTCAATGAAATGCCCGCTCCAAACCCAGACCAAAACACGTACTTGGTCTGTGGGCTGATTTCATTGGCTCTCTATTTTACTATAGTGCTCTTGCATTCTAACATTGATGGATTACATTTTGGCCCTATCCTACACCACCGATTTCAGTTTGACTGAATCTCCACATTGGGCATTTATGCATTATGAATAAAACACACAAGACAGGGTTTTTTGGTGAGATCTCATTTTTTTTTATTCAGTGAACAACAACGTGAGAACAACCACGTGAAAACTGAAGCCCAGAACAAGGGGCTTGTACATTGAAAGAACTGAAGCCCAGAACAGGGGCCTTGTACATTGAAAGAACTGAAGCCCAGAACAGGGGGCTTGAAAACTTAAGCCCAGAACAGGGGGCTTGTGCATTGAAAGAACTTAAGCCCAGAACGGGCTTGTACATTGAAATGATGAGCGGCCCAGTCATATACGAGTACATCGCGATCCTCGGCCTTGGGGTACTCGTCAAACATCTGTACGATGGTAGATAAGGTCCTTCCCCGGCATCGATGGTACAGGTAAAACAAGCAATATTGTCCGCACACGCTACTGGTCCGAAACTTGCAACGTTTGACTGTTCCAACACCACGTCCCTGTGCCTTGATCCATGAAGTCTGTTAAATCGGGATGGAGGGGTGGCAGGCCGTACGGGTCAAAGTATTCGCCCTGCTGTTCTGTCAAGTACACGCCCTCCCAATGTTCACCGGGCCGATCCATCGGGTCCGTGTTGAGAACGTAAGCAGCAGGATACATACGGTCTAATGGGAACACATCTCGGGCGAATATCCCTTGAAACACCATACGTGTCTCTGGGTCATTCTCCAGCACGGTGGTTATCTGGTCTGTATCCATGTTAGGTGGAGAAGTCACACAGGATGTTGCGCGCCTTGTCCACTTGAATGATGTTGTCAAACTCGGCGTAGCAGATCACATTGACAGTGCTCCGGAGGGCTCGTTGAAAGTGGATTTCCAACCGTAAATTGCCTTGCTTGGCGAGGGCCAGCTGATGGTCGTTCTCTAAGGTGGGGTCAAATCGAAACAGAACAACGTGTATCCGTTCCCGTAGTCCTCCCGACTGATGAAATTCCCTTCGTCCTGGTTGATTTGACCGGTGGCTGTAAACAGGCTCTGATAGGCTCGAATGAAATTCGCGCGCCCAATGTTTAAAGTCAAACGGATTCTCTGGGTAGGCTCCACTGAAACTGGTATTTTCCACACAGGCCAGGATCAATCGCTTGGGTAGTTCCCCCAGGAACAGGTTTTCTTTCTTGGCGCTCATATTTCCAGCAGACACAGAGAACACTTTGGTTTGTACACGTCGGATAGGGTACTGGGCTGGTTTTGTTTCCAAGGCTTTTATGTGTCCCAATTGAACGGCTGGATTCGGTTTCACTTTTCGGACATACAGGACTGCGTCTTCGATGACAATCTTATTGTCAGCTGCATGCCCGTCTACGTTAGTGGCCATCAAGGCGAAGGTCGGAGGCGCCCGTATCAGTCGGATTTTGATGGGGATCTTGTTCAAGAGGTATCGGTCTTGCATGAACATGTCTGCGTGCAGTCGACCCATGAGATCCACCGCGACGCTGTTCGCGGTCAAAGCCTTCCGTTTGCTATATCCCGTATTGTCGTTCTCTGCGCCCATGTGCTCGGCTTTGTCCTGGTAGAATAAAGCGGCTGTCAGTTGAGATTTTTTAGCCTCTCGCCCATGCGACAACAGCGTCTCGATGTAGGCTCGATAGGGGTACGTGTTGGTCGAGTCACTGATGAGTTTGTCGCTGAGAAATATATCCACCTGTTGAAACATCGAGTACAGCCAGAGATTCGTCGGGCCCACCGTTGCTTGGTCGGCGATTCTGGTGCCATCTCCATTGACGATCTTGGCTTTCACATACAAGTAGGTATGGGCTAAATCCACATAGGCCGTATCCGCATTACTGATGGTGAACTCGATGGGCCCTGTTGCGTTGATGGTGGACAGCGGGAGATGCTCCACCCATAATCCTTGTTCGGCACTGGTCTGTGTGGGCGGGACGGTCCACAAATCAAATTCACTGTTGGTGGAGGGGCAGGACTCGGCGTGGATCAAGGACATGTTTTAAGAAAAGATATCCCGGGTCTTCGATGTGCGTCGTCGCTGGGTCGGTCGTCGACTGGTGCGTGGTCTCGGTGGGGCAGGTCTTTTATTCCCTACGGTGCGTTGTGCTTTGGCCACCAAGACGCCTCCCGCTTCTTTGGCCCGCCGTTTCAAGGCTTCTTTGGGTGCCGTACCCCCCAAGACATCACCGGCCACTTGCAGTCCACTGCGTACCGCTTGTTTGCCGATTGCTTTCACCCCACGCGTCACCAAGGGCAGGAACGTTTTGACGATGCTCCCGAGTATGTTCCCCAGTCCATGTCCACGTTGCATGCGTGCACCACTAAAAACCGGAAAGCCACCCCCGGCCTGTTGGGCATAATAGTCCATATAGCTGCGTGCATCGCACTCGTAAGGCACCTTCATTATACAAAGTGGGGAGCACGTGCTTGTCGAAAATGAAGTGTCAGCACCACTTTCCCGCGTTCGAATGCCACCGGTCGTCCCGTGTCATCTCTTATATCCACCGTGATCGTGTTGATGTGGGTTTGTCGTACGGGCAGGTAGAGCATGTGGGTGAAACTGTGGGTGACTTGATCTCCATACAACTTTTTAATGGGGACCACCCGTAACAGAGGTGTGTTGATATCGCCCACGATGTGGTTGTCCACCACGTCCGAGTAGACGTAGAGTCCGTACATACCCGACTTCATATCCATCGGGATCTCGCCTTGGTGGGCGGTGGGACCAGCGAACGTCCGTAGATCGAAACCCAGCATTTGCTGTAGGATAGGACTCAGTACGACACTCGCGTTGGCGGTGACGATAAGCTGTGCCTTGTCGTTGTGTGCGTTGTAATCGAAGTCCACGTGATTCTTGAAGGGATAGGCTTTGATGGGTTTTGAAGTATTCGTGACCTCCCGTAGAGCCTTTTAATGCAACAGTCTTGACAGCCCACCCATGAACTCCTTGGGAGTATCGTATTGGCCTTCGGGGAGGGTGAGTCGGGTGTCTTTTCCTTCGTAGGTCACCTCGTACCACACTTCATTGGCTCGCACGTTGTACCACGAGTAAGGGTATTGGATATCCACGAGGCCACATTCCCATCGTCCAGGTAAATGCAACGGTTGCGGTAACTGGGTCACGTACTTGGCCACGGTGTTGTCAGGAAACACATCCAGCGAACTGTTACTGGGTAGGGTGAGGTAAAACATGGCGACTGAGCTGTCCTGCTGCTGCTGTTGGTTTTAATAGGTGTTCCAGGCCTTGGGCGGTTGTGTCCGGCGTCGTGTTCGTCGCGTTGACTTGCTACGTGTCACGGCTCTGGAGATGTGGGGTGTCCTGATCAAGGGTGGTTTTTTAAAGGTTTGAAAAGAAGGTGCCCGTTGTGGTGGTGGAGTTTTGGGGGGTGACTCCGGTTCCCATTCGGATTCCCAAGAAGGTAGTGGGCCACTCGGCGATTGCTGGGTTCGCTGCATAAAGGCCCAGCGGTGGGGGTTCCCCACCAATTCCTGTGGTACATGCATGTCTTTCAAGCCTTGAGCGAAGACCTCCCATCCTCGAGGATCCGTGTGCGATCTGCGTTTACGCATCAGGTCATTCACTAAATCCGTCATGTGGGTGCCGGGGACCACCTGATTCTGTACCAGGAGTTCGCCTTTATCATTCCAAGTCATGTTAGGATTCTGTTTCATCCGTTGTAATACCAGGCCAGCTTGTTTCTTGAACGATGCAGGTACACTCTTCAGGACTTCGTCTTCCACCCACTGTGGGGCTGTGGGTGGTACCCCTGGTAATGGCGGCTGTTGGAGCGGTGCTGAGGTCGGCGGTGTGTCACGTGGTGGTGGTGGTGGTGGTGGTGGTGATGGTGGTGGGGCAGAGGGTTTTGTATTGGTCCATGAACGTCATGTACCGTTGAAGCGTCTCATTGTACCGTTGTACTTTCTCACTGTCGCTTAACCCCGGTCTCTGTAAGATCTGTTGCATCTCTCCATCGAGGGTGTTTATGGTCTTCACCGTAGGTGGGACAGGGTAGGGCGATTGGAGGTTTTGAAGGAACCGTGGTTCGACGAGGACCATTTTTTTCGTGTGGTTCATTGTCGGCCGAAGAGTCCACCCAATACTGGACCCAACACGGAAGCGGGCAACGGTGCTAAGATGGCCCCGAGAAAGCCGCCTTTCTGTAACACCTTTTTCTTTTGTGTTTGTGGGACCCGCTTCTGGACTAGGGTTCGGAGACCTGTCTTATGCTTGGCCAACTTGGTCTTCTGAGCCGGAGTCAGTGGTACGTTGCCTTTTAACAGGTTGTACCCGATCTCGCACAGACAGCGTACAAGGTCAGGGTCCGCACCGCGTACAATGGTTCGGACCAACTCGGGTGGGGCCGTCTTCAATACACGGAGCGTGGGAGCGTGCTTCCGTACTCGCGCAGACATCATGTACAACTAATGCTAGAACCCACAACTCTGCTCTTTTTATCTACCTCAGAGACAAAGTCAACCATGCTGTGGTATTCATTCTTTTTATTATCCCCATCATCAAACACACACTCCAGCTGGGGGCGCCACTGTGGATGTGTTTACATTATTTTTGTATGTACACGTGGTGGGTCTCTCCGGGAAAGATGCCGGTCCGTAGTCGAAGGTGGTCGGGGGTGGCTTGCTTGAGGTCGAAGAGCATATACCCGTGCTGAGGGGTTGTGGCATCTTTAAATGCTTCCAACGCAAACGGTGTGCGGCCGGGATATATCTGTCTCGCCAGGTGCAGCAGTTGAGTGGTATCTCTCGGGTTTTTGAAGACCACCAGGTAGTGGGCATTTAAGCTGATGTTCCGATGTTCTTTGTTTTTACTGAACAGATTCTGCACAATGTAGATGATGCTGAGCCGTCGATGGTGGCTGCCTTTGGTAAAGAGTTGGGTGACCCGCGCATCCGTCTCCGCCATGAGATCATCCAGAACCACCAAGGTGTCCGGTTCCAAATCGGCCAGGTTGGGTAGGCCTTCCACGAACGTGATGTGGGGCATTGCTGCATACGCTTCCTGCCATTCTCCATAACACCACACGACTCGGGCAATGGGTGGGGTGATCATGCTGTCGGCGTGTTGAAGGAGCTTCCGGACGAAGTGCGTTTTGGCGGAGCCCGTCGGTCCTGCGATGAGACACGTGAAGGGATGCTGCCACCGAGGGTCCATGGTTCGAGGTGTATCCGTTGTCGTGGTAAGCCGCTCTTGTAAATTTCGTACGAGTGAACTGGAGTGGTAGGTACAACGTCGGTCGTCGTTGTCTGTTCACTGCGAGTGATGATGGTGGTGGGTACAACGTCGGTCGTCGTTGTCTGTTCACTGTGAGGGATGACATCCGGTGGGTCTTCAGACGTACTGGGTGTACTTGGTGTAGATGTTCAGCTTGGTGTGGAGCTCGACGTGGCTTGTATACGGGGTGTGGTGGTGACTGGGCTCGATACGGGGTTGACTGGTGCTATCTGTAGACTGGTTTCACTGATGGCTGGTGTTCTCAGTTGGTTAAGTAGCGTGCTGACATAGGCTACGTCGTAAAACACACCTCCGTACAACACACTCAGCAGGGTTAGCAGTATCACCACAAAGCCCACTTGCGCTTTGCGCGTTTTGGGAGACGCTGTGTTCAGAGGCAGCTGCTGTTTGTCCATAGCACCGTGGTCGAACGTGGAATGAAGGATGACGGCAGTGGTGTCTGGCTTTATAGTCGTTTCACCTGGTTGGCAGCGACCCAGGAATTGAAGGAACTGGGCCAGCCTTGCCATTTGACGAAATGAAACAGTTTCCCACGTCGACGTTCCGTTTTCAAAATCTGCTCCACCGTGTAGTAGTCTTGCTGTGTTTTTACGACAGGCTGTAACTCCATCTCGTAAAACGTCCCTAGCAACGGTTCCCCTTGAAGATCTTCCAGTTCATAGACTCGCTGATGTTGGGGTAGACGCCGTTTAATCAGGAAGTGCTCATCGCTCCAGTTGGGCAAGTAACTTTTCTCGAACTTGCCCTTGACTTTACTGATCCATACAGGGTCCCCGACCTTGTGCACCGCCTTCGGCGTTCGCTGCGATTGCCTGGGGTACAAGACACGCCGGACTTGGGCTTCATTGCGTTGGGTCACGATAATGGGGGCTCTCTCTATACTCCGATGATAGGCTCGATTGTAACCACTCACAAGTTTCGGGAGAACATCGATGTACCGCCTTGTATTCTTATAGGTGAAATATTTATACATGCGGCCTTTGAATGTCCTGTTGAACCTTTCCACCACGGAAGCCTTGCTCTCGTTGTACGTATGGAAGAAAAACACCTTCTGGGCTTTCAGAAACTGTTGGAACGGTCTGTTGAGGAATTCCGTGCCTTCGTCGGTTTGCAAATACAAAGGTTTGCGCCTGGTCTTGAAGATATCTTTGAACGCCGCTATGAGATTCGCCCCCGTTTTCGTCCGGATGGGTACCACCCACGCATACTTGGTTAGGATATCGATGCACGTCAAGATATACCGATTCCCATCGTTGTGTTTGGCAAAGGCGCTCATATCGACCAAATCCGCTTGCCACTGGGCATCTATTCCTCCAACGATGACCCGATTCCGTTGAAAATGGCGACGGACAGATCGATGTAAGGTATAGGTGTCTTGTTTTCTTAACCAATCTCGGACTTGGGCACGTTGTATCCCCTGGGGTTTGGCCGCTCGATAGAGAGCCGACAATGCACTATAGGCCGCCGGACTGTCGGGACTGTAGTATAAGTTATCCAACACCTTCTCCCAGCGCTTCATGCTGACAAATGATGATGGACCCTGGCTCTATCGTTTATTTATAACGGGTATATCTTGGGCCGGAGTTTCTTTCTGATTTTCTTCGTTGGCTTCCACAGTGTCCATGGTAAATGACCAGTCCAACTCGTCTGATGACCGCTTGATAAGCACTTGATCCACATCTACCACGGCATCTTCCAATGCAGACCATAGATCAGGGTGAAGGGTAAAATACATTGTACCTCCATCTAGCCGAGCCAATTGAACAAAGAAAGGGCCGCGTCGGATGTACACATCGTGACACAAGTGGATGAGGTCGCCGTCCAGTTCACCAGACAACACCCGTTTGAATTTGGTCCAGCCCTCCCGGGACAGACGAATGTGGGCCGGGCACGGTTGTGTAGGGTCCGCATCACAGATGTCTCCCACTTCCTCCATGATATCGGCCTTATCCGCATACACGTGCAGGAAAACCTCGGGGGTTAAGCTGAGATACGCCAGTATTATATGCTCCGTCATGGTCAATACGTGAATGGTACCAGATTTGACTGTCTCTCGTATTTATATGGAGAACCCCGTGAGATCAAAGGATCAGATGGTCATGTCACTGGGCTGACTGAGTCTAGCCGGGTAATCAATGGCATCGTCGTCTGGTTCATGGCTAGACATTTGTTCATTGGGTTCTGCCGCTGCTTCTCTCAGGGCACGAGCCCACTCCAGCTCGTCTGATGACCGCTCGTCCGGTGTAAACAGCTGGTCCACGATAGGCACCACTTTCTCGAAGGCTGTCCACAGATCGGGGTCTAGGGTGAAGCTTCGCGTAGGGTCTTGGTAGCGGCCCAGGCGTGGGAAGAAGGGTCCACGGTATACGTAGATGGCATTGTCTATGTGGACGAGGTGTCCGTCGAGCTCGCCGCTCAACACCCGTTTAAATTTGGTCCAGCCGTCACGGTGTAGCGTAACCGTATTCGATACGGTCTCAGCGGGCGACCAGCAAACATCTCCACGGTCTTCCACGAGGGTGACTTTATCTTCATAGACGTGTAACCCCACCCGGGGTGTAAGGGGAAGGATGGCTCGTAGAACTGGTGACATGCTTGATCCAATGTCGAACGGTGAATGACACACACTGTGTCTGACCCTCGTATTTATAGTCAGGTCCCACTGTCAATGCCACAGCGCCAGGGTCAATAGGGCACAGACCATGACTAGGCCAACCAGCCGTCGCTGGTTCCGGCGTGAGCGCTCGTGGTCCATAGCCCGAGCATCAAGGATGGCTGTCATAGTCCAGTAGTGGTGAGTGATGGCACACCTCTCCATCGAGTGCACTCTGTCGAGGACCGCTTCTGTGAACTCGTTCAGGATCTGGCGTCGCCCCTCGTTGTCGTCGCCATCTGCAAACATGGACCGGACCACTGCTCGGTAACCCGTGAGTGAATTAACCACGGTGGCATGCTGCAAAATGCGAGTCGCATAGGGCTGGATCTCCGTCATGGCTGTGCAACCGTAGAAATGAAGGTTTAGGATCCAGAGGGACGTGTTTTATAGACCATGTCACACATGCGCGCCTAGACGTCGGGTGTAGTCCGTGATACGTACTATTCTGATGGGTTAGTCCAAAAAAGAGAGCAACAACAACAACACAGATTACAGATCAAATCTTTTATTATGCGTGAACATCATAGGAATGCATGTACTGACCTGTCTGTGGGGATTTCCCACAATGGCGGTCACCTTCCGCCATTATCCGCCATTTTCCCACAATGGCGGTCACCTTCCGCCATTATCCGCCATTTTCCCACAATTGCGGTTACCGTCCGCCATTATCCGCCATTTTCCAACAATGGCGGTCAGACAAGTCTGGACATGTCCAAAGGTTACGCCCCATTCAACCAAACCGGAAGTGACGTCATTTTTACATCCGGGTGAAATAGGCGTCGATTTAACCTCTCCCTACATTCATCCACCCACTGCGGCATCAGATCATCTCCGCGCTGCGTGCCGGATGATCCCGCGCGCGCGCGCGCTGCGGCCGGGGCGGGGCGGGCCAGGCCGGGCCGGGCCGGGCCGGGCCGGGAAAGTTGGAGGTAGTGTTTGAGCATTCTGAAAAACCGGAAGTGACGTCACACACACTTGCGCAGACCCACCAAATCACGTGAATGTTAGTCCAGGTGGATGCTGCCCCACCTAGGATTCACATGGATACCTCACTCGACACAATAGGCCCATGAGGAGCCCACCTAGACCCCAAAACGTCACTGTCCATACACTTTGGCTACCGCGCATGCGCAGAATGACCCTATTTCTACCCCACATCCACGCCATCAGATGCTCCATTACATAGGCTTCACAGGGATACCTCACACGACCCATTCGAACCGTGAATAGCCCATCTCTAACCCAAACACACCCACACACACACCCCCAAAAATGCCTGCTTTCTATACTACGGCCAGGCTGCGCATGCGCAGACTATTGACAACGTACGAACCATTAGTGTAGTCAAGTGCTCCTGCATGGGACCTTCAAAATAAGACGTCATATGACACCATTGGACCACCAGGGACTCACCTAGACTCAACATGTCCACCCCGTATGGATTTATACATACATTGGGCTTATATCCCAGTATATGAGTCTATATGGGTCTATATGGGCTGTATGGTACTTTTTCAAAAATTTCACCGTTTCGTGCCGGGGCACTTCCTATCATGTTTGTCTTGACGAGACTAAGAAAACAAATCCAAACAACCATACCGCGAATGCATAGAAGTAGGTTTCCCAGTGGGACAAACATTGGTCCTATACCCCCAGTATGGGACTATATGGGTCTACATGGGTCTCGGTGACTTTTTTCAAAAATTTCACCGTTTCGCTCCGGGACACTTCCTATCATGTTCTAAATGACGAGACTAAGAAAACAAATCCAAACAACCATACCGCAAATGTCTAGAAGTAGGTTTCCCAGTGGGACAAACATTGGTCCTATACCCCCAGTATGGGACTATATGGGTCTCGGTGACTTTTTTCAAAAATTTCACCGATTCGTGCCAGGACACTTCCTATCATGTTCTAAATGACGAGACTAAGGAAACAAATCCAAACAACCATACCGCAAATGTCTAGAAGTAGGTTTCCCAGTGGGACAAACATTGGTCCTATACCCCCAGTATGGGACTATATGGGTCTCCCTGAACTTTTTTCAAAAATTTCACCGATTCGCTCCGCGACACTTCCTATCATGTTTGTCTTGACGAGACTAAGAAAACAAATCCAAACAACCACACCGCAAATGTCTAGAAGTAGGTTTCCCAGGATGGTCCTATACCCCCCATACTCCATATAGGCATTTTCCCGTAATTTAGGATAAAGTCCGTGTTCCGTATTTTTTCAGGAATTTTTTTACATACACCCACCCTGGAACTAGGGGGAGATAACTCTATTGATAGGCAAGCCCCGTTAAGCCCGGCGACCTATATACCCCCATACCCCATATAGGCATTTTCCCCTATTTTAGGGGTAACGTCCGTATTCCGCTTTTTTTAGGAAAAATTTTACATGCATCCACCCATGACTGGATGCCCCTTCACATAGGCTTCACTTTGATACCCCATACAACTCCATCGGCCCATTAGGGGCTTCCCTAGATCCCAAAACGTCTATTTCCATACCCTTGGCCACCGCGCATGCGCAGAATGCCGATATTTCAATGCCACACCCAGCCCAGTCAGATGCCCCCTCACATAGGCTTCACTTTGATACCTCACTCGACCCCATCGGTCCATTAGGGACTCCCCTAGCTCCAAAACGTCTATTTCCATACCCTTTGGCCACCGCGCATGCGCAGAATGCCGATATTTCAATCCCACACCCAGCCCATCGGTTGCCCCCTCACATAGGCTTCACTTTGATACCTCACTCGACCCCATCGGTCCATTAGTGGCTCCCCTAGCTCCAAAACGTCTATTTCCATACCCTTTGGCCACCGCGCATGCGCAGAATGCCGATATTTCAACCCCACACCCAGCCCATTAGATGCCCCTTCACGAATGCTTCACTTTGATACCTCACTCGACCCCATCGGACCATTTCCACAAAATTCAAGATGGCGGCCAAACTCTGGCAGATCGAGTTGTCTCCCTTGCGTCCAGAGTGTACAGATGGCGCTACTAGTTCCTCAAGTGACGTCATTTTTACATCCGGGTGAAAGTTAAGGCAATTTACTCTTACACTACTACTTCGGCTTATTCCGTGAAGTCATAATACCTCGCGTATTAATGGTGGAAGGATTTTACAGCTTTCAGCTGTAAACCGTGATCCGCCGCACGTGATGCACATCACATGCTGTAGGATGTGTTTCCCCTCACATAGTCCTCGTTTGTATTTCTCTCTTATCGGGAGATAAAATATATATCCAAATGAAATGGGCATTCCCTTGATTCTACCCGAGAAGAATCTCTTCTAATTTGAGGTATTTCTCTCGGTTTTTCTTCTTGAGCTAATCTCGATCAGTGTCCATGGTAACGGAAGTCATACAGCTGGCATGCGTCGTTCGGAGTTTCCGCGTGATATTATTCTTTCAATATGGTTGCCAATATGGATTCCTACTAGTGCGGATCGAGGTTCTAATGTCCTACATTGTCCGAGATTGTGTCGAGTGTGGTGTGTAGGTGACCTAATACGAACTATTTATGGGATGGCAATTGACCAATCGGCTATCAAACAAACTACTCTGAGGCGTAATAATTTCCGATATCGGAAATAGAATTTCCCATGTCGGGAATAAAATTTCCCATGTCGGGAATTCAATTTCTGATATCGGAAATAGAATTTCCCATACTGGAAATTGTCCCATATCGGGAATTCAATTTCCGCTATCGGAAATAGAATTTCCCATATTGGAAATTGTCACTGAATTTCCGATATCGGAAATGAAAGCTCTGGAAGCTTTACGAAAACTGTTCCCTCCCTTAGCCTCTCTCTGAACATTGTGTAAAACTTCGTGTGCTTACAAAAATCTCAATTTCCGATATCGAGAATTCAATTTCCGATATCGGAAATTGAAGAACATGAATTTCCGATATCGGAAATTTCAATTCCGATATGGGAAATAGAATTTCTGATATCATATCGGAAATTCTTGAATAAAAAGCACTTTGGCTTGCCATAGAATTGATTTATGCCTGTTTCTCTCCAAATAATGAATAAAATAGTTCATACTTTTTTTCCAACCATCTTGAGTGATTATTGTAGATTATATGTCTCATAAAGTGTTTGTCCCGTGGTCGGTGGGTGTCTGACATCGCTCATATCCTGAATTCCACACACGATTATCTCACATTCGGAACTCTCCGTTCTAGTTTCGATTCCAATCTCAACAGAGGGTCATGCCTTCGGGATAGTGAGATCACGACTCTCACGTAAGTGGGATCCATGTCACTGTTTTGACAGAGAGCCCCCCCCCCCCCCCATTATTAACAGTCAACATTCGATTCAAAATCTTTCAGTTGACCGGTGTAGTTACGGCAATGTCAGCAATTCTCCTTATATAATGACGATAAAGCGTGGCCTTATTAGCTAAATAATATATAGCCCTCAAGAGTATGAGGGCTATAGGTCGGCCCCAGTCACCTCCAGCGAGGGTTTTAGATAATTTTATTACGAATCACCCACCTCTGAAACTGACGTACATCTAATCTCTATCCCCTCCTGCCCACTATTTTAAAATCTTGAGCACTATTGTGAAATAGTAACGAATATATCGCCGTCTGAATTTTCCAGTCGAATTCCACTTTAAACGCGCCATGTTAACCATATACAGTGACGTCACCAACATGGCGGCGCAGAGAGTCAAAGTTCACGACTGGAAAATTCAGACGGCGATATATGCGTCACTATTTCACAATAGTGCTCAAGATTTTAAAATAGTGGGCAGGAGGGGATAGAGATTACATGTACGGCAGTTTCAGAGGTGGGTGATTCGTAATAAAATTATCTAAAACCCTCGCTGGAGGTGACTGGGGCCGACCTATAGCCCTCATACTCTTGAGGGCTATATATTATTTAGCTAGGCCTTATCAGTGACGTTGTTAATTATTTAAAGGGATTAGTGAACTGATGGGGTGTCTTGTACAATAAAGAAATCTAAATCTGAATCTAGAAGTTAGCCAAGAATCTATTCATCTTGACCTAGAAATTAAAACAATTATGAGTTGTTAACGCTGGAGAAAAACAAACTGAAACGAAGCCAAACAAACTCATATTGCTTCGTATCACCGCTGATTGTGAAGAAATAGTTCACCAGTTTTGTCTTGTTCTACACAATATCACTCAGTAGATGCCATATACGTCGGGTAGTTTAGTTATCTGGTACTATATGGAGACCAATCTTTGCAGCTTTGCGTCGTAATTTGATCGAAACAGTTAATGGTGACTGACCGGAAGATCATACGCAGAAATCATACACGCTTAATATTGGCTAGCACTTACACTAGAGTCTCTTCTCGTAGTTGGGAGTTGAGCGGGACTAGAATGTGACGTCATATTCAGAGTAGCCACGTGGTATAATGGACCAATCGCGAGAGGAGCAAGAGCGCAATGTGAGAGGGGTTTCCCCGACGGGCGATCTAATTTTGGCACAGGTTTAGTTCTGGGAAAAACACACTCTCACAGTTCTACAGGCCGTGGGACATGCCGACAGAATCATAATAAAACTCCGTAGAGGAACACGACGGAAAATTCGTTCGCCTGGAGGTAATCTCATTGAATCAAAATGACAACGAGTCAAGGTAAGTTTCCAAAAAAATGGGAGCATATCGTGAACACAGTTTGAACACCATGGCATTTCGAACTTCCGTGTACAAACATTTTTCGTGTTGGCATTACTGAACAAGAAATGTTCAATTTTCGACGTGTTTGAGTCACTTTCGCCACAGTCAATAATCCCTTTTCTCCTCTTTCATTTCTAACATTGTTCTATAAAAGAATAGAATGCTGTCTGTGATGTAGTCGATATACACGACAGCACGTGTCAGGGTGATAATTTTCCTTGAGCATTCGTGGACCACTGGCCACTGCAATACAAAATGGCCGGCTGTGGCAATAGTCACTTGGAAGTTGAATGGAGTATTCATGTTGGGGTATTGGAAAATAAAATCTTGCTGCTGCTCGCATCAGTTATATTCACCATTCCACAGACCCAGATTTGAGGATAACCAACCATGAGATTTGAGTTGGTATTGGTCGACAGGTTATATTTGACAGGTTGATGCATTCAAAATCAAATGTTCATGTTGATGAGAATCTATAATCAGCAAAAGTTACCAGACAGACAGAAATCATGAAAGCATATAAAAATATATACTCGAACCTATTTATTGCCTATTACGAGTATGGAACTTCAGTCAAATAGAAGCATCTGTCAGGAGTACGCCAGACAAGATTTCCTACTGTCTGTCTCACATTACAAGGAACGGGACAGTAGTGATGCCTATACAGAAACTCTGTGTGGATTATCCAAGTTGACATGGCTTCGTTCGCCCCTACACTACGTCATGATGCCGCTCAATGAACTTACATGTACACTCCGGGATCCCATGGGTCGTTCGGCTCTATCCGGCAATAAAACAACCCCTCCCCACTTTCTGTCCATTGGGTTTATCGAGTTTGGCAAAAGTTTGATTGCCATGAAGAGCTCATCTGTCTGCAATCAGTCTTCAAACATCAACAGTCGGTTGAATTTCCCCGCCATTATCTTCATATGGGTCACGTGATCAGCATGATATGTTGCCGATCACGTGACACATATGAATATAATGGAGGAGAAATTCAACCGGCCATTGATGTATGAAGACTGATTGCAGATGGATGAGCTCTTGAAAGCTATCAAACTCTTTGCCAAACTCGATAAAACCAATGAACAGAAAGTGGGGAGGGGTTGTTTTATTTGTCGGATAGAGCAGAATGACCCATGGAGCCGTGTGATTCCGGAGTGCACATGTAAGTTCATTGAGCTCTAGGCATCATGGCGTAGCGTAGGAATGAACGAAGCCCTGTCAACTTGGTTATGTGTGGATCAATGTGTTGGCATTGAATGAACACCAAGTGCACTGGAGATAGAAAGCACTATCATAAAACATTCAAGCTGCTTGGCTATAGACATGTGGATTGGTGTTTGGCATGCAGGTCTGAGGTGTAAGACAACTCTGAGAACAGAGAGAATTAAATGTTGAATGTGACGTTCAGCAATATTTCAGCTATATAGCGACGAGGTGGTTTTGCTCACTGTATTTGTATACGCTCATGATGATGCAGGTCTCCAGTGAGATTTTATTTGACTGGATTAACGCAGATTGCTGGCAACCTGAATAACATAATGTTACAAATTGTCCATTCTCCCAGAGTTTGTAACCTCCTAAAAACCAGTGTAACACCCTCTGACTGCACTGCAGAAAAACGGTGCACGCATGCGCACTCGGTCTGTATCGATTTTGATCAACACAGGAAGCGTGCATCTGTATTTAGAGAGATGGGAATGCATCCTGTGTTTCCGAATTATTACACAAGAACACATGGTACAACGCATTGTTTAGATGTGATATGCTGAGACCAATCCGCTCCGTTTACAAGCGGATGATGCTGATTGACTGAGAGCCCTCGCACAAATGCTGCATGCCGCGATTTCAATCCCAGTGCAATCAGAGGGTATATCTGACAGTAGCAGGCATACAGTCTGATGAGAATTCCAATTGTCCAGCCCTGCCATAACATTTTTCCTATATATTCACATTGTTATTTTTACACAACATCCGGGATAATTGGTATCTGGGGTTCTAGAACTTTTTATACTGGTACAAACGTTTGAGATGAATGGCTTTAACTATGTGAACTGGTCAATGAAGAGAACATGCTTTTGAATGAAATTCTGACAGAAGCATGCTGTACCTGCAGCCCCCAGAACAGTTGAGTAAGATACTCCAGCTTAAATCCATATTTAAATATATCCATCAACATGATCAACAGTTTCAAACATGTCATAAAACATATATCTGGTATCCTCACAGATGGGAAATCTACATGTTGTGAGGCATTCAGATTTCAGTACTATATGATCGCTTCTGACTTGTCGTATAACATGGAATCACAAACATAATATCAGCAACCTTGGTACTCATCGTGTTTCTCCTGTGGTTTACCAGCAGATATGCTTGCTCCATTGGATGATGTGGTAGGGCTGAGCAGTGCGGAGCTGTTCAGCATGCTTCAGAACTTCGGTGTCAGTGAATTTGGTGAAAACTCGGAATCTGCAACATGTGAGTATCTCAATATCAGTCACTTTAAATACTCTTCTTACAATATCTGGTACCACATGATCTGGTGATCTGGCGATTTCTGACATCTGGATAGTCACATGAAATAGCCTTATTACAATGTATAGTACCACATGATTGGGAAAAATAGGATTTCTCTGTTCCACTTTAACCTTACAGCAGGGTGTCGCACTCCTTCCATGTTAAATTTTCAGATTTAAAAATAAAATGTCTCAAAGACCCTTAGACTCCTGGTTAGCTAAAAGCCTGATATTATTCTGCGATGTGAATAAAATATTCTTGATAAAAATGTATGTTAATTCGTGATGATTCTATGGTGTTGTAATTTTACTATTTGTAGCGGCAGATATAAATCGATTATTACATGCAGCAGCTGCCACCGGAGCACAGGGGGGAGCAGCCAACAGTCAGGTGGTGATGGACACCTCACAACCACAACCACCAACCCAGAATATGTCCAACAACCGCCCTCCACCCAACCAGGCTAGCACACACAGAGCCAGGGGAGGTAACTCCAGGCCAACAGGTGGAAATGGTGGAGCGGCCAGTTCTGCTATGTCGGGTCAAAGCCTAGCTCAGCAACAAAATGGCCCAAGTGTGGAAATTATTGAGCAGCCCCGTACTAAGGGGCTCCGGTTCCGGTACGAATGCGAAGGGAGATCAGCGGGAAGTATACCAGGGGAGAGAAGCACCGCAGACAAGAAGACCTTCCCAGCTATTAAGGTTCGAAAATGAGTTTTCATTTTGGGTCTCTCCGCTGTGGTAAAAATTGATTTTGATTTGTAAAAACAAATTTTGATGGAAACTCTTTTACTTGCACACTGTTGGTCCATGAAAGGGTTTCCGAAAATTCCTGAAATCTACAGACTGAAATATTAAATTTGTATAATTTATGAATGGATAAATATTTTTTTTATTTGTAAACCATTTATGTCTACTTCTATGTTAAACCTTGAAATAATTGGCATACATAGTATTATTAGTAACATGTTTTACTAATTTGCTTTTGCTCAGATTCACAACCACTCAGGAGCAGCAGTTGTCGTCGTGTCCTGTGTCACTAAGGATCAGCCCAAACCTAAACCACATCCCCATGCTCTGGTCGGCAAAGATTGTACCAAGGGTGTTTGTACAGTTAAGGTTCGAGACACCTCCGTTGTTACGTGAGTTTGCAATTATCAAGTTTACATTTTTCCTGTAGATTTATTGTTCGACAGAATATCGCTTCCTTTATGCCAATTAAGTCTCAAGAGTAAAATACTGCCAAAGGACCCCACATGTTGAACATGTCATTGTTAGCATATGATACGTTGTCTTTAACATCTGCTCATATTTATTTGAGTCCTGTGAAATGAACTGTGAATGAGATGGTCGCCCAGGATATCAAATTTGAAGTTGTTCTTTGTGATCCCAGGAAAGACCAGGACTGCCATCATTCTCCATACAAAGATCCCATTACAATATCCTAAATTGAACAAGTCTGTGCTCACATAATCCTGGCTTTTCCTCCTTAGGCAGGACCATTAGGATATTTGTAACCTTCACCCATTTTCCTAGGTCACTAGGTCAAATTAGCTCGAAAGATATCTCTTCATGACGTACAACTCAGTTCATCAAATTTATCTCAAACCGGCTTCTCCTTGATCCATTTCTTCAAGGTCATGTCTACTTCCAGCAGGGTCACTGAACAGGTAGGACTTGATATGACAAAATTGGTTGCAGGCATGGAGCTTTAGAGGGCAAGCTCCAGCTTGTAGTTCATGAAAGTACTGATATTTATTTCCAGTGGGCCAGGTAATATCTCTGTCAAGTTAGTTCATTATTTTAGCAGGTTCTGTATGGTATCTTATAATGTCTCAATGCTTTCACTTGTCCTCCATCCAGTTTTCCTCATCTTGGGATACAATGTGCCAAGAAGAAGGAAGTTGAAGATGCAATAAAACTGCGACAGTCTATTAATGTGGACCCATTTCAGAGTAAGTGTGCATAGACTGGCTGATTTATCATTTTGGTCTGTAAACTAACTTATGGGCCATCAGGCCATAATGAACTCCTCATAAATTTTATTAAAACTTCAAGTTATGATATGTTAACCTAGAATAGATTAAATATTTTGGTGATCTGAAAGTTGATCATCCTCGCTAAAACCAGGGGTATATCTATCCTAGATACCCCTGGTTCACTTACATGTAGGCACTGTATGTGTTTAACGAAAAGCAACATCCTGGATATATTGACCAATCAGATCACTTGTTCACGATGACCGTGACAAGAGATTTGAAAGCCCCATAGCTTGTGGGATATACCCGGTGGCAGATGAACTCGCACATTTTCAACAACCATGAACATTAATGAATATTAAGGAAACATAGTTTAAAACAAAACCTATTTGAAGAAAAAATAAACCTATTCATCGACCATCAAACATTCAATGAGCCAGGCAAATACAGGAAACACTGAAACTTTAAAGGCGGTCCGCGATGTCAGTGTAACTGACCTCACCTACCCACTGACGGACTTAAATGGGGTGAAATAATGCACAGATTTCTATAAAATTTCACTGATCTATCCATTAATATTTATGCTCCCCTCTAATTATAGGGGGGGGGGCATATAGCGATCGCTCTGTCCGTCCAAATTTCTTGTCCGCGCGATATCTCGGTTAATATTTGATGGACAGGATTGAAACTTGCATGGAATGTGGCCAGTGCCTCGTAGTTGTGCAGCGTATAGTTTTTTCCGAGTTTCGGTATAATTTCCAAGAGTTATGCCCCTTTTTCTGAAATCTCTGTGAATGGGACTTGTCCGGGCCGGATCTTGGTTAATATTGTATGAACAAGTACGAAATTTGCATGACATGTGGTCAGTGCCCCACAGTTGTGCAGCGGAAAGTTTCTTCCCATTTCGCTTATATTTTCAAGAGTTATGACCCTTTGTTCCTGAAATCTCCGTGAATTGGGACTTGTCCGGGCTGGATCTTGGTTAATATTGTATGGACAATTTTGAAATTTGCAGGATATCTGATCAGTGCCCTATAGTTGTGCAGCGTGAAGTTTCTCCGCGTTTCGCATATATTTTCAGGAGTTATGACCCTTTGTTCTTCAAGTCTTTGTGAATTGGGACTAGTCTGGGCTGGATCTCGGTTAATATTGTATGGACAAGTATGGAATTTGCAGGATATCTGATCAGTGCCCTATAGTTGTACAGCGTGAAGTTTCTCTGCTTTCGGTTATATTTTCAAGAGTTATGGCCCTTTGTTCTTCAAGTCTTTGTGAATTGGGACTAGTCTGGGCTGGATCTCGGTTAATATTGTATGGACAAGTATGGAATTTGCAGGATATGTGGTCAGTGCCCTGTAGTTGTGCAGCGTGAAGTTTCTCCGCGTTTCGGGTATATTTTCAAGAGTTATGGCCCTTTGTTCTTGAAATTTTTGGGACTTGTCGGGGCTGGGTCTCGGTTAATTTTGTATGGACAAGTATGGAATTTGCATGATATGTGGTCAATGCCCCATAGTTGTACAGCGTGAAGTTTCTCTGCTTTCGGTTATATTTTCAAGAGTTATGGCCCTTTGTTCATCAAACCTAAGTGAATGGGATATATTTCTTGCGCTGTAAAACTTACCTTCACATACCTTATTGCTATCGTGTTCCTACGCGATTGCCTATTGTAACACATTACCACAGAAACAAAATAATCCCCTGTGCTCCCCAGTGCCCATGCGCGAGTACCCAGAATCCAATCTGTCCGACCACGTCACTTCTTTCTTTCTTCTACAAGTCGTAGTGGAAACACGTGTTCTCAATTTCGTCTGAAAAATCTTGGATCTACTTTGAGTTTACCACGCATTACCTCGGAATTTACCTTGGATATTACCTCGGATTCTACCTGGGATTAATACCTTGGATTTACTGTGATTCTGTGATTCTTGGATTGCCTACCGGGCCTGGAAATCTCACCCGTCGGGAAGTATTCAATCATCTCTGAATCAAATAAAATGGCTTCCATTGTCTGCGTTGTATGTGGTCTATGAAGCCGGCCTGCGGGCACACCTTGGTGGGTCCGTTGTGTCGGGAGAAACTGGTTTGACCAGTTTGTAAGAGGAATAAGCTTTGTCCCGTCAGCGTATTTCTGACAAAAGGAAATATCTTGTCGGTTCATGTGCTAGTGTATTTCTGTCGTCTCCCGTCTGGCGGGCCGAGAAATTGTATTGTTCTCCGTCTCGTCTTTAGAGACGGAGAGCCTTCTTTTCTTATGTCTGTTAACGTAATTTCATGTTAAAATGACACCCCGTTTCACTTCATTGTTGTAATAAATATTCTTCCAACTATTTCTGATTATGTGAAGTTTGTAACGGATACAAAATGGCGTTCGTCATCCAGATAAGATATGTAAAAGCGAGATGACCTTGATCGCATATGTTGTTCCCTACTTCCAATTTCAGATTATGGTAATCGGCGGCTGCATCGAACACCTTGGTACAGCCTTGTCATACAGAAGATATTTCTACAACAATGCCGGAGAAATTGAGGAAAGATGTGCCTGCAATTTCTTCCGTTATTGCACCACTTCCGTAAGGTCGTCGGTTGTAATAACTCCTGTTCCGGTTTGCTGTGTCTACTATTTCCTCAGCAAACTGGAACTTCGTCGATAAAGTCGGAGATTGTGACTACCCCCCTGTCAAGGACCCGTCACTTCCGGAGAATTTATCAACAATTCGGCCCAGCTCATCGCCGTCTACACAAACTACGGAGATGTCTGCTGCATCTGTAATATCATCACTTCCTGTCATCGGTGACTATTACACCAGTATCCGGTTTTGCTGAATCTGACCGTTCATTTTTGAATGTGCCGAGATTATATAGGGCTCTGCCGCAACCATTGTCAGCACCCCCGCGGCTTCTCAACCGGTACTACAACCACGTACGCTTGGGTCCAGTTATGACTTCCGGTCTACGTCTATTCCGAGTTTCTCGGATATCTTCATGCAACCTCTTACATCATACCTTCCGGTATCATCTTACCTTCCGGTATCATTGTTCGGAACTCCCGCTTCTGTTCTTGCGCATGTTCCGACTTCGGCAACTACATCCTTCTACAGGCTTGCTGCAACTTGTGATGTTCTGTTACGTAATCGTATGATGTTCCGGTTCAACCATCGATGTTTAGTTCTCCAGTTACGTCATCGATGTATTGTGTTACGGTTACGTCATCGATGTGTAGCAGACCGGCTGATTCCTACACTGCTCCGACTTACTCTCCATTTCCTGTTCGTCATGCGGTGTACAGGCCTACATCATATCCTTCGGTGGCTTCTGTAGTCCGATGTACCTCGTAGTGTGACTTCTCCTGTTACAACGGTTGTGTCACATTCGACTTCCGGTACATTGGGTGTTTACTGTCGTTTTCCATCTTTCGAGACGTGAAGTAAAGGTTGCACATCTACATCTGCTGTTATATACGGCGCATGTTTCAACTTACGTGGCTTCAGCTTCCGATTATACAGACATACAACGTATCACTAAGCTATTTATTCTACGATAAAAGAATAAATACCTGTTCCATTGGGCTGTTTATTCGACGATAAGAATTACATGCCTATACTCAGCTATACACAGCCCTTGTATTCCCCCGTATCTGTTCATTACGGAAGAAAGAGGGGGGACGCAAAAGGGGCCTCATCGTATCCTATTGTTTCGGTTGCTCGGCCACATCCGGTAACGTTGAATGTTATCAACCATCAGGTCTTACATCACATTCGACTTCCGGTTATGCAGATCTTCACTTCCATCTCTAATCTGTGAGGCATACGGTATCGTATTTAGACCTATGCCTATCTTCATACACAGGTAGTGAATGTTGCTAATCTGCACCTTCGGCCTAAGTACCCAGTTAGACCGACAATCTCTCAACGACTTCTGTCACTTCCGGACTGGAAGTACAGATTGTGTCACCATGTGGCTGCTTCCTATAACAACTCACCGGTGACGTATACACAGTTATTGAGAGTTTCCTGTCTTCATCGTATGTTGTGAAGACACCTGATCATCATTTACGGCGTTTTACGTATTGGTTTCGACCGTGCAAACGCCTACTTTGGTGACAACGGAACTGTTGTTCTTTTATGGATTCGGATATTTGACCACTCCATTGCTTCAACCGTTTCCGTTTTGGCGAATTTTCACCGCTGTGTCTCGCTCTACAGTTTTGAGAAAGCAGGTGATTTATTCCCATATCTAGCTGCCAGAAGTTCTGCCTATCTTCATAGCGCATTCCTTCTTTTAAGGGGCTACGGCGTTCTACGTATTGGTTTCGACCGTACAAACGTCGGCAATCTCTCATTGGCGTCTGTGACTTCGGAGAGGAAGTACAGATTATGTCACCATTTTGCTGTTTCTTATAACAACTTACTGTTGACGATTACGCAACTATTGAGAGTATCCTGTTTTCACATTTAACTTACAATCGTAAGTTGTGAAGACATATGTTCATCAACTACGGCGTTCTACGTATTGGTTTCGATCATACAAATGCCTGCTTTGATGTCAACGAAACGGTTGTTGTTTTATGGATTCGGATACTTGGCCACTCCATTGCTTCAATCGTTTCCGATTTGGCGAATTTTCACCGCTGTATCTCGCTCTTCAGTTTCGAGAATGCAGGTGATTTATTCCCATATCTAGCTGCCTGAAGTTCTGCCTATCTTCATAGCGCATTCCTTCCTGTCTACGACATCTGTCAACTAGCAACGTTGGTATCTGGTCGTATGACTTTGCAGCTGGGCAGTATGACGTCAATTCCGGTTTTCACTCCGGTTTGTAACTCATTCTGCAGGGTCACAGCATCACCCGGGCCCTCTAGTCAGCTTTACAATGGTCTTTGGGTCTTAACGAGGGTTTGCGCATGCGCATTCCTTTACCGTCCATCAGTTTCCGGTTCCTCGTTGATCCATATGACTTATGTAGACCCTGACGATTGGGTGTTGCTGTTGCGTCATGAATGGAGCATTATCTCCAGGTATGACTTATTGTCAGAATTTGGATCAAATTCGTTTGAACCATACATTTTGGGTCTGTTTCGTTCAACTATTTGTACGTCACATCTATTCCCAAAAAATTCTGACAATGCTTGCCGTGTTTGGTCATCTTAACGAAACAAGGAGAGATCGTACTTTCCTAGAATACGTGATCTTCTGCAGTTTCGGCCCTATGGGATCCTGATCGATCCTCTGGGTATTCCACTTCGACTGTGTCTTTAGAGGTATAGTGAACGTGTTCACTAAAGAAATCCTCTTATGGAGACCTGCTTCGACTCGTCTCCTTCCGCACACAGCTCATCATGGGATTGTGATTACGCTGGTCAGTTACGCCAGAACATGTTATCTGGCTAAACTTGACACGGATTGGTTTCGTTGGAACCGTTTCTGTTAAAATCGCATTCCCTCATCTTCTCTACTTCCGGTGGAGAATGTGGAATTGATGACAGACTTTTCGGCGATCATGACGTAGTCGCTTGCCGCGACCTAGGGACTTCATCTCCGATGTCATGTAACCGGAAGAAACTACGATTTACCTATTCTTCTTGGGGTTACATCCCTATTGCGGCTAAACTACTCCTGGCAGGCGAGTGTCCAGGGTGGTGTATGAGACTGCGTCGCCTCGTCATCGTTTCCTCAGTTTGCAGCGGAATAGTTCCAGCAACATGATCGGTTTGGTAGGCAAGCTTCAGTGGATACTCTTTCAGTTTCCACGATACTTGTCTCATACCGAGCTACCCCGGACTTACTCAGTTCTGTATTACCTGTAGCGTAAGCACAGAACTATTTTTCTCTTCTGTCTTTCCTCTTCTATAGTGGATGACAATATGGAAGAGCCTTCATTCCGGCGGTAATGTTGCTGTTCTTTTCTTCCGACACTGAGGTATCATTGCGGTGGCGTTGAAGAGTTCGTCCTAGTACGCACCTAAATCCTTTTGGAGGTCAAATCTCACCTGTACTGCTCTAATTTGCACGGAGAACATTTGACCGGTGTTTCTTCCCCCGTCTCAGCCATTCTGCTAAGACGGCGTCGAGGAGAGCTGGAGAACATATTTGGTTCGAGAATTGACAGTCGTCTCGTTACAGCGGAAGTCAACAGATTCTCAATAACCAACGCTTGTTTTGTGTCAGACATCATAGCTTTTGACCTTCATCAACAAGCGCAGGGAACAGTGATGTCTTTTCCCAGTGACTACTGCTTTTAGGGATCGTCGCTACGAGTTTGTCACGTTTCCGGTATATCGAACTCTTTATCAGGTTCTTACGACCGGGTGACAGCTACTCGTAGACCGCCAGGTCGAATGCTCCAGTTATGAGAAATTTCAGCGACTTTATGATTCCGGTTTATATTTCTCATACTACGATCCCAGCAGTCATGGCAGCGTCTTGCGTACGTTTATGGCGTATCCTTGCTGGAGGGCACATTCTTCGGCCGCTGCTACTCTGATGACGTCTATTTCGGCGACCGGCTTCCGGTCAGTGGCATCAGTACATGTTATCTGACCCAGTTCCGGTTTTCCCCATCAGCCAGCTTTTCTTCTAGAAAATGATTGGTTTGTCTTCAGAGCATCTTCACGTAATACGTCTTCCAGAACAAGGAGCCCTTCCATCTCGGGTGTTTTCATCGAGGACGCCATATATAGTAGCTCCTCCCTTCACCTTACATCCGATTTAAACGTATCGGTTAGGAACGGAGATCTTGTTCAGCGAGCGACGTATGTGTAATGATATGCGATATCTCGGGTTGTTCAGGTGTCAACGCCTCGTTCCACGTAAATCTTTCTTCCACTTCCTGGAGAAGGATGGATGGATGGAGTCGTTTGTTCACTCCGTCGCTTTCCGATGGATACTGAGATTCACTCCAGACGTTGCAGTTCCGGAGCTGGTTTTGGCGCTGTATCGTTTTCAGGAGTGTCTTTCAGCCTACATGTACGACATCAAATAATAACCTACTGTGATCATAGATGACGATGTTTTTAATCTGGTAGCTTGTTACCGCGAGCGTCCGGCAGATACTTCATGTGGGAAACTATTATCTAGGTCTTGGTGCAGCTGATGGGCACTAAAACCTTAGTCATATTTTTCCTCCCAGACTTCGCTAATTTATGCATTGTCGTGTGTTACATGAAGTATGAACCGGATTTCGTCATCCCAGCATATCTACGGGTTCTACACTTCCGGGATTTGTCATCAGTATCAGTCGCTTTATGACTTAATTTCCGGAGTCCGTCAACCCGCCTCTGTCCAAGTTAATTTAGTGATGGCAGAGTTATGGGCCCTCATAGCGCTCTCGTGTTATGACACGTGCGTTTGTTCTGGACCTTCGTCAACGGCATATTTGCGCCCTCTTCTAAAGCAGGAAATATGAAATATCTTCTTCCTAGCTTTCCAAAACTTCTCGTTTGGCGTACACGGACGTACCTGCGGAGGTAACACTCTCCTAGGTTTGGATTCATCAGATCAGGGCTGTACGGACATCCTGATTTCTATGATCTGACATTTCCGTGGACGACATTTGACATCTTGAGGGCCGTAATCTGGAGGTTTGCGATACGTCTGTCTGTCATCACCTCCGGAATTGGATGCTGTTGAGACGGGATTTCTACACTCTGGGTCCGCAGGTGGCGCCCAGGCCGTTGATACCCATCGACATGTATGCACTAGACCTAGTGAGTCTACCAATTTTAAAAATTGGTAAGTGTTTGCTCTCCCCAATTTTCAAAAAAAGGGGGGGGGGGAAGACGTTTCGGTCTAGTGCCCTGTCAGCCTATTCACAGTGCCCTCTTATCGGGGCCGGGTGATAGATCGATAGCCATAATATACTCATCTTACATGCGTTTATGGCACTCGATTACCTGGCTGACTCCTGTTTTCCCCTTCGCCTATGCTTGAGATTCCTTTCTGTTTTCGACCACTATTCCCTCCGTCCTGCTATGATATTCTAGCAATAAGGTATGTGAAGGTAAGTTTTACAGCGCAAGAAATATGAAAAATTTGAAAATCAATTTTCCTATTTCTAAGCTTAAACTTACCTTCACATACTGTGATGGCCCTCCCAGCCTCCCCGCTAATGGGTTATTCACACTGCGATTGAATAGGAAAGAAGGAAGTGACGTGGTCGGACAGATTGGATTCTGGGTACTCGCGCATGGGCACTGGGGAGCACAGGGGATTATTTTGTTTCTGTGGTAATGTGTTACAATAGGCAATCGCATAGGAACACGATAGCAATAAGGTATGTGAAGGTAAGTTTAAGCTTAGAAATAGGAAAATTGATTTTCAAATTTTTCATATTTATTTTGTTCAGGCTGGATCTCAGTCCATAACCGATTTGGACTGGGAAAATGGCTATAAAATTGTTATTCTACATTCCAAAGCAGACCACACAGGTCCTGAAGTATGAAATTGCCCCAAAAAGAGTGAATTGGGTGCAAAATTCAAAGTTCACTGATCGCTTCATAATTTCACCACAATATACTCCCAAGGAATGTCTCATAACCAGGTCACATTTTCGGATTTGGCGAAAGCCCTGGCGACCATCTTGCATCAAAACATTGTATTATCACTTGTTGGTCGATACTTGAAATATGTATTATGCGAGGCATGCCGAAAAAAGTGAAACAGAATTTTTATAATTATCTAACTTGGGTCTCCACCGACCAATACAGAACAGAACAATGGCATGGCAGTGTCAGATTAAAGCGGAAGGTGGGGGGGGGGGCATACAATTGAGCAATCTCTTGCTTCCTTGCTGTGTTTATTGTTATGCATGCTTGGATTAGCGAATAGCTTTGCACAGAAAGTAAAACCCTAATGTATTTTACCATCAGCACAGTTTTTCTAAGCCACATAACTGGAATGTGGGCTATGCAAGATAGTCAAGGGTTCACGTTTGGCTCACAAATAGAAACCTTGATGTTGTGAAGATGGAAGTTGATATGCAGAGATACTCGTGTGCAAAATCCAATTATGCTAATATCGATGTTAGTAGCTGTTAAACCAGTTAATGTAAGATAATTTTGAATGCTGTTGAAATGGAAAGAGTTAATGTCAAAAATATTTTTATGAGGAGTGCCTGTGTAACTGTCCATCTGTTGGTAATATCCTTACATGTGTAATCTGTCTATCAACTACTCTTGGGATCACAAGATTGTGTCTGTTTAGAATACATTGGGAGTGGTACCATCGGGAACTACTGTACCATTGGGAATTGCTGAACCATTGGGAAAGTGTTCGTACCATTGTGATTACTACATGTAGAACACCATGTCTTGTATTTGCAGTCTTATCCATTTATTGAAATAACCGTGAAGACAGATTTTCATGCTTTACTGTGTACATGTAGTGCAAATATGGATTGATGTTCTATCTTCACAGCTGGATTTGGACACATCAAGGACAACATTGACCTGAATATCGTCAGACTGTGTTTTCAAGTTTTCTTACCTGATACAAATGGAAAATTCACCCGTATATTACAGCCTGTCTGTTCACTGCCTATCCTTGACAAAAGTAAGCACTTTATATTCACTTATTACAGCCTGTCTGTTCTCTGCCTATCCTTGACAAAAGTAAGCACTTTATATTCACTTGCTGCAGAGAAATATAGGTTTGACCAAGTCAGCTTTATTCTCTTGAAAATTACTGCTCTACATGTAGGATCTTGTACATGTATGTACCCGGAAAATAAAATATTGATTCATCTCATTTCCCAACTTATAATTACCTCCCCTTAATAGTGCACTTTATGATGCAATCAAACCACTTAAATAGTTTGGGTTGAGAGAGAGATTTAAGGTTTAATGTCGTGTTTAGATGTGTTTGGGTATGAGTGTTATTTGAGCACTCTTAATAATAAATGTTGAAAATAATTGTTATCATTTACTGATATGAAATCATCAAAGATAAAAGAAAAGTTCAATATATGTGGGGTTTGTTTGGTATTTATAGAAGCGCACAATGAGTTGGTGGTTTGTCGGATTGACCATACATCTGGACGTGCCCGGGGAGGAGACGAGGTTTTCCTGCTTTGTGAGAAAGTCAATAAAGGTAGTTTTCCCCTTTTGTGACCACGAGGTTAGATTTGCATATTATTAAACAACTGCTATTAATTTAATTTAGATGGTTTAGAGGCAGTGGTAAATTCAACTGTTTCACAATGGTTCTCTTATTCACAAATGTTTATGATTTTATAATAAAATTATATTTATCTTCTGAACAATCTTCCTTTGTGCTGAACCATATCATTTACATAGTATGGCATAATTTCACTCTTGCAGATGATATCACAGTCCGGTTCTTTGAGACTAACTCAGATGGGGAGGTTATTTGGCAGAGTTTTGGCGATTTTGGACAGGGGGATGTCCATCGCCAGGTATGAGTTTGTTGACAAAGTAATGAAAACTATGCTCTATTTAGACCTTAAGTACATGTGTTTCGGATTGACGGGTATTTTTGGATGGCTGTGGAATGAACACCTCCAGTAATAAAGGTAACTTGCTAACACATGTTGGATAGCTGGAAATTATAAAACTGTTTGGTGCAGTGTAACCTGGCTGAACAGACTTTACCCAGAACCGAGAGATAGTGTCATCCCAGATGTGGCGTTGGTTTATAGAAATAAAAAATAATGGTAGATGGAACATTTGACCAGGTCATATATTTTGACACCTGACCATTGTCTGTGGTTGTAAACAGGTGTTTTATGGAGTGTCAAGTTTGTACAGTGTTCCATGATTAGACTATCGAAGGCCCTGCAGGTGACCAAGGGACTAATCTGAAAGCCTAAATAAATTGACATTTGTTGGTCTGGGAAGGTTACATGTATCGGATAAATCATATTAATCCTGTTTTGCCATTGATAATTGGAATTTTGATATGCAGTCTCGCCTCACTATCAGGCACCTCGATACATTGCCAATTCTGATATAAGGTGGGTGCTATGATGTCCCCAAATTAGTTTACGCATATCATTTCATCCATTTTATAAGGCTGAAAATCGATAAGGTGGTTCATATGTGGTTCTTCAATAATAGCGTTATCAAGCGGTTGTTGCACTGCGATGCCAAAAATAAAAAAAAAAAAAAAATTATATAAAAAATTTATCTGTGAATTAGAGGTGAATTAACATTGTACATACTAAATAAGCTAAAGAATTTACATAAAATAAGCACTAGCTTATAAGCGAAGAAGTTGTTATCCATAATAATTTGTTAATAGTTATTGTTTCCAACTTCCTAAATGGGTTCTAAATAAGCCTTATTTGTTTTTTGGTTCAAGAATAGAAGCCCCAAGCAATGCCGGCCATCAGTCATGAAAATATTGTTTTCACATATATGCCTGAAGATCCGGGTATGAACTGTTCACTACCTTCTTAATATACCCCCTTACTCTCAGAAATACTGATTCATACTCATATGCTTCTAGGATGGTACCTTAATGTCCCTTCTTTCTTGCACTTTTGGTCTGCCCATGTTCCATAATGTCAAAAAATTATAATTGTGGAAGTATAATTATAAATCTTAAGCTTTCGAGGTGAATAGTTTGGGAGGTGGCCAGTGAATCAGGATCCCCAATACAACAAAGCCTTTCAGTTCCTTTACCATCAAAGTGTACTGTTCAGTTAATCACTTATGAAATAACAAATTAGTCGACAAATTCTGACAATAGTGATCAATAGAAAATAACGAAACAATTTTCAATGGGTTTCTCCAACCACATGCATAAGTTTGGGATTCGTAGGCATAGCCATTCTTGAAATATGGTGATATTGAGAGATTTTAGCAGTAGCCTATGTCAGCCATCTATTTGTCTTGTGTGAGATCACAGCACTGATGCCTTATCATTCTTGAGATATGGTGGTAATACACAATTTATGACAAATTTGGCATTGTTTGACCGGGTGTCTTAGAAAAAATGACTCAATCTCATGACTTTCATTGGGCTTCTGCTCTGTGACCATATCCATGTGTGATGTGTGATAATGGGTATGGTATTCCTAGGCATACTCATTCTTGAGATATGGTGTCAACGAGAAAACGGAAGATGGACGAATAGACAGACGTACATGACACGACAATATCCCAAGGCCGATTTTGGTTGAGGGGTAATACGTTCCCTCCAAGTATAAGTATACTGTGAATTACTATTAACGAATGTCTGTTAACCTGTTGCCATGATCATTTCATATGTAATTAACAATGCTATTGTCTAATTTCAGAAATGGACAACAACCTTCCAACTTATTCCCTGAGCAATATAGGAGCTCAGGGGGCTGGCGGGGGCAATGAGGATTACCTGCGATACACAGCCAGTACCACTACCACTCTAAACTACAGCAGCATGGCCCATACCATAATGTCCAAGTGAAGGTCAGAAGCCCAAAAGATCCCCTGACCTTGACCTAATCCAATCGTTCCAGCCTGCATCATTTTGAAGGACCAGCCTAGGGTCCCACCTCAATTATATAGCAACTGGGATTGACTGGGAAGCTACAGACTGTCACACTTGACCTATTTTTTATAGGTCATATACTGTTTATTATGATATAACATGAAGAAATAAAGCTAGGCTTTCCAAATTAATACTATGTATACATCTGGCGAAGGTCCAGAAGTGTACTGGAGATGACTGACCTTGACCTATTTTATCAAGGTCAAATTATAGTAATTGTCATGTTTTTTTAAGGATTGAAGCTAGGGTCCCCAAATTCATATTACTTATGCAACTGGTGATTGACTAGAAGCCCATCCAAGTTGACTGACCTTGACCTATTTTTTCAAGGTCATATACTGTTTATTATGGTCTAACATGAATAAATATATCAAGGCTTTCCAAATTGATACTATGTATACATCTGGCGACAGTCCAGAGGTGTACTGAAGATGACTGACCTTGACCTATTTATCAAGGTCAAATTTAATATTTGCTATATTTTTTGAAGGATTGAAGCTAGGGTCTCCAAATTCATATTACTTATGTAACTGGTGATTGAATGGAAGCCTATCCCAGTTGACTGACCTTGACCTATTTTTTCAACGTCATATACTGTTTATTATGGTCTAACATGAAGAAATATATCTAGGCTTTCCAAATTAATACTATTTTATAAACAACACAACACAATTATTAATGAGTATTGATTTATTAAATTTTGGTGAATACCAGGGCAGGCTAGGCTGCCAGATGAAATGTTGGATGTGCCATCGTAATGGCAGACTGCTATATTGTAGATGTGCCATCGTAATGGCAGACTGCTAAATTGTAGATGTGCCATCGTAATGGCAGACTGCTATATTGTAGATGTGCCATCGTAATGGCAGACTCCTGCATTGTAGATGTGCCATCGTACTGGCAGACTCCTGTATTGTAGATGTGCCATCGTAATGTCAGACTGCTGATAGTGGCATGTAATGGTGAGATGCATATCTAGAGATGGTGCTATTGTTGTTGGCTGAATGTAAACTCAACTGCCTGTATGTATGTGATGGTGCCATGCTGATGGCGGAAGTGTTATTAAACATGGTAAAGTTGGTACAATACAGGCATTTATAGTACATGACTAGGCAAGTAAAGTTCCAGGATTACTGTACAGTACATGGACTTAGTGACAGTAGCACTCCATGCCCTAGTATGAATGTTCGGATGCACAAATTACACTGACTTGGAGTAATATATACCAGATACAGTAGGACGTACATGTATTAGCACTCCTAAATTGTAGATGGATCAGGTATGCAATATATATATCTCTTTGGGGAAAGCAAACTCTGACTTGCAGAATGATGTCAGGAGTTTACAATTGCCCAGCCGAAACTAGTTAAGACAATAGATAGTTGAGGTATGCCCAAAGAGTTAGATATATAAAGTTATAGTTGATTAAGAAGATATGTGGAAATTCGATACAGTTAATATTGAATTCTAAAAATTGCGGTGAAAATTCACTGAAGACTAAACAGCAACTCAGTTGCGAAAGAACAAGAGGCGAAAATACGAACAAGCGAAATCTGAGGGTACAAACAGAGACTCAAATATACCAACTTCAATTTCATATTAAAGGTTACTAGTGCATTGCCTCATATCCCAAACTGATTCTTGGCTCGTTAGCAATAGCATACTGATTCATATCAAAATAAGCTTAGAAACATGGTTATTAATACCTCCACAGCAAGAATATTGACAAAACTATGATATTTCATCGAGCTCAGTTGAAGACCATGAAAATTTCATCCAAAACAATCACTGACTAAATCGGTAATGCTACATTACATTGGAAGAACATAAGTCACTTATGTCTTGAAATCGATTATTATGATTATGAGTTGCTATTAATCATTAATAAATTGTCATTCAATATCAAAGGAAGTAAGTTGATCAATTACTTAAGTCGATACTTCAGAAGCATGTAGAATTAGCAAATATGCATGCGGCATTACAGAACAATATTAATACCTCTACAGCAAGTATATTGACAAAAAACTGATATTTCATTGAAAGACATCCAACACTACATCTGGCAAAGGTCCAGACATGTACTGAAGATGACAGACCTTGACCTATTTTATCAAGGTGAAATTTTAGTATTTGCTATATTTTTTGAAGGTTTAAAGTTAGGGTGTCCAAATTCATATTACGTTTGCAACTCGTGATTGACTAGAAGCCTATCCCAGTTGACTGACCTTGACCTATTTTTTAAAGGTCATATACACTTTATTATGATATAACATAAAGAAATAAAGCTAGGCTTTCCAAATTAATACTATGTATACATCTGGCGAAGGTCCAGAGGTGTACTGAAGATGACTGTCCTTGACCTATTTTATCCAGGTCAGATTTTATTTGGTATAATATTTCATGAAAGATTATATCTACATTGTCCAAATTTATACCACTTATGGCTGGACCTGAAGTCTATTGGAGAATATCACTGACCTTGACCTATTTTTAAAAGGTCAAATTCTATATGTTAAGTCTTAAGATCTCCAAATTCATGTTCCCTGTGCAATTAAGTTAGAATTGACTTGAAAATTTTTGAAGATGACTGACCTTGATCTATATTTCCAAGATAAAATTACTTGATTTGATTATAAGCTTTTTAGAAGAGTATATTTAGAGCTAATAATTCGGTCATGATCTACCAGAACCTTAGGCCTTGGCAAAAGCTGAACTACAGTCAACCCTACTAGATCAGATTTTTGTTAATCTAGTTCTAAAAATACACTGATGATATTATACATTGCATGATTGCTGGGTGTAGAAAATAACTGATAGCCGAGGGGTATTGAAGCCCAATGGGCTATTTTTTTGTTATTGCCATAATATGACATTCATGGTTACTCTGTGTAAACCAAATGGAGAGGCAGGTAGTTGACTAATTGTAATTGACAGATTACATTATGTTTACTCTTACATTCTAGGTATTGGCCAACCCAGCAGAACCATCTTCTGTCCAGGACCAACCCAGCCCTGTGGGGTCAACAGGAAAGAAAGGCAAAGAAGATAAAGGAGCGAAGGGGGACAAGAAAAAGGATGACAAAGCCAAGGATGCAAAGGTAAATGACCTGGGAGGTAAAGTGGCCAGGCTGGAAAACAAGGACATTGTCAATATTTTATACGATTATTATCTGTAAATGCAGTAGTATCACGAATGCATCTTCTTGGTATCTTAACTGTAAGAGTCTCAGAAAATTGCATACATGGGTCAATGTTGAGCACAATAGCTCCTCCCCATAAGCAGACTTAGGATATACGATCTCACCTAGTTCTGCAGTGTTTGTCCGCAAATACTATTGTTAAAAAGTTTGGTCATATGACATCAGCTATCCAATAGAGAAGATACTGGAATTGTATATATTTCTATTGGTCAAACAGGATCATGTTTCTTCAATTTCGGATAAATAATTAGTAGTTAAGTTAAGCGAGACAGTGTGGCGACAACTTTCCGGCACAATACAACCACCAATTTGATTAGCTGAATATAGAAATTCTGGTTTGGCAGTGATGTGTTACAATGATGCTAGAGGGCAAATAATGCAGAGCTGGGTATGATAGTTTATCCTAGGTCTGCATATACGGAGAGTAAACTATAGCTTTTGGCATGAAGCTTTCTGTACATGAAAAAGGATAGTGTTTTATGTGATAAGCATCAAACTCAGCAAGGTGGTTTACCATGCACCCTTTTGTGTAGAAGAATTTGTGTTATTTATATTACATTATTGTGATGCATAAATCACCGGTACTGCTTGGTATTTATGGTATAACTGAATGTGCTCAACTCAGTAATAACTTAACCAGTTAATTTGAGTTATAAGATGATTTTAGTCATATGTGTAATTTATTCCCAAATCTTGGAATGGTCATTCCTCGGTGTGACACTACTGATATAAACACTTTCAATCACCCTATTAATTTTGATCAGTTTCCCTGATAACTTTGATCACCTCCTTGATGTAGGACAATCTAATCTTGGACTTGGGTCACCACGAGTCATGGTCATTCCTCGGAGTAACACTACTGATATAAACACTTTCAATCACCCTATTAAGTTTGATCAGTTTCCCTGATAAATATGATCACCTCCTTGATGTAGGACATTCTAATCTTGGACTTGGGTCACCACGAGTCATGGTCATTCTCCGGTGTGACACTACTGATATAAACACTTTCAATCACCCTATTAATTTTGATCAGTTTCCCTGATAAATTTGATCACCTCCTTGATCTAGGACAATCTAATCTTGGACTTGGGTCACCACGAGTCATGGTCATTCCTCGGAGTAACACTACTGATATAAACACTTTCAATCACCCTATTAATTTTGATCAGTTTCCCTGATAAATATGATCACCTCCTTGATGTAGGACAATCTAATCTTGGACTTGGGTCACCACGAGTCATGGTCATTCCCCGGTGTGACACTACTGATATAAACACTTTCAATCACCCTATTAATTTTGATCAGTTTCCCTGATAAATTTGATCACCTCCTTGATGTAGGAGAATCTAATCTTGGACTTGGGTCACCATGAATCATGGTCATTCCCCGGTGTGACACTACTGATATAAAAACTTTCAATCACCCTATTAATTTTGATCAGTTTCCCTGATAAATTTGATCACCTCCTTGATGTAGGAGAGTCTAATCTTGGACTAGTCTAACACTACTATGGTGAATACTCTGATCGTTTAATCTCCCTATTAACATTCAAATGCTCTCAGATATCTTCTTGCATTTCTATCAGTCAGTCACATTATTCTAAAACTACAGTGATAATGTAAGTTTATATGCTCTTTCGTTAACTTTCCATTCTAATAAATTTGCTCACCCCAGAATTTTTAGTGAAACATGCACTTCTTGTGATTTTCGTTATTACAAGGTTTGCCATAATGCAGTATTCTGGTGTTTTTTGTTCTAGGGAGGGAAGGGAGATAAGGATGGTAAGAAGAAGAAGAAAGGAGAGCCGGAAGAGGAGTTGGTCCGCTCCCCGCCTGAGTACACGACCCTGGCCACATTCAGCCTCTCACTGGAGGACTTCCTCGAGGGGGAGTTTGAACTGGAGGCTGAGTTCACCAAACCTACAGGAGACGGGGAAACTGACGAGGGCAGCATCAAGCGTTCGCACCCGAAATGACCCCCCCCCACCTCCCCAACCATCACTCGCTCAAAACAATCCATGCATCCCTATTACCGGTACTATCAATAAATTGGGGGAAAAAAAAAAAAAATCTTCATTTGGCAGCTGGAAGAACTTTTTATGCCTATTTCATCCTTTGTTGCTTTGTTTAGGTTACATTACATTATAACATTTGTTTTGTAGGCCGATATTGTTTTTGCATAGTTTGCTGAAGTAAAGAACCAGAATGACACTTCATATTCCGTATCATGAACATTGTACATAGGGTACATGTGTTATTCTCACTCTAGTTCATTATCATATGTTCATGTGCCGTAGCTTGGTATAAATGTATTCCTATACATATTGATGCATATATATAGAGTACACCTTTCAAGTCATGATCTAGAAACTTTTGAGTATCAAATACAGGGAAAGAATGTCTGAAAGATACCATCTTCAGCCTTTGACAATTCGGGCTAAATCAATCCAGACTTCCGAAATGAACAGAAATTGACAGGGGATTGATGTCTGCATCAAGTGGTGGGCATCTGCAGGTCACCAACACAGCAGTCAATTTGAAATGAACAAGCCCATCAATCGAGTTGCGCTGCCCAATGAAAATGCTTCAAGTTTGAATTGTTTATATTTGATCAGATTTGCAGTGAGCAAAGGCATGCATATATGTTTAGACTAAAACACCACCACACGGGTTAGTTTCAGAGCCTGGAGAAGGTATCTTTCAGATATTCCATCTCAGGATTTGATTCTCAGAGTATCCAGAAACTGTATTATAGTAATACATATTGAACAGGTGAAGGTATTACACACATTAGTGTATCAGTAGGACATTGTACAGTAACACCGGACCTATACTTGTAACATAATGCTTATCAAATAAATCTAATAATTTGATGAATCTGTTTGTATCGTATTTCTCAACTTTTAGGTTGGAGGTAAACCATTAGCTGATTCTAAGGTATATCCATAATGTCCACCAGTAGGCATGTTAGGTAGGTAATTTTTTACGATTTAATTACACAGAGTAAACTGCAAATAAAACATGGTATTCTATGGTGATCTGTTGCAATCATATCTAGGTCCAGTGACGTCACACTGCCTTAATACATATATTTCAAACTTTGTATGCACTTTCCAATGCTTGATTCAAGCTTAAGGTGTGTATACTTTGAGTTTCAACACAGACTCACTGTTCCAATGTGCATGTTTCACCAAAATCGGGGGAAATTAAATGCAAGACTCAAACTGACTTGACACTTATGAGTTACCATCTCCCAGATTTTGATGAAACGTGCACATTGGAACAGCGAGTCTGTGTTGAAACTCAAAGTATACACACCTTAAGCTTGAATCAAGCATTGGAAAGTGCATACAAAGTTTGAAATATATGTATTAAGGCAGTGTGACGTCACTGGACCTAGATATGATTGCAACAGACCACAATAGAATACCATGCTTTATTTGCAGTTTACTCTGTGTAATAAAATCGTTAAAAATTACAATAAATATTTTCCCACACTGTTTGCAACGGTCTTTCATTTGAGGGTTTACGGTCACTTTAATAACTGCAATAGTTTACCATGTATTTCAGAACCTCTGAAAAGCTGCTCAGCTTCTTCCCTGAAGCAACCTCTCCCAAGGAGCCAATCAGCGATGTCGGGAATATTCTGAGCTTCACTGAAGAAGCCAAGTGACCTTTCGGAGTTACAGAAACACATGGTATAATGTTAGTGATGATTGAACCATTATCAGATCATCTGACCTTCAATAGTAGGCTGGTCTTCCTTAGAAAGGGTTCATACTCCAAGTAAGAATCACGAGACAATGCACACAATAGCCAAGTCTGGGACCAACAATGCGTCTAGACTGGACTCTTTTCAACTGCACAATAGTAGCCTACATGAAGTATCTACCGATATGCTTCCGATATACATATGCATGCTAGCCGTAATCCCAAGAGAGATTTCGGGCAAAATATAATTCTCAGAGATATTGTGCTATCCATGCTGAACTCATTTTTACTTCATCTTGAGAAAATTATTTACTGGTCAAATAGGCGGATGTATTATGTGATGGCTGTTTCCGTCCATTTGTCCGTCCCTCATGTCCGGTCTATATCTGGGACAGTTTTCTATCTATAGTTCCAATTTTTGGTGAGTGGATACTATGGGGAGATGTGTGTCGTGTACCAAAATGGTCAATGTGACTGTAAAATCAGTAAATTATTAAAAATTTCTAATTTTTTGTGAGTGGATTCAATAGGTATGAATCAATGAAGTGTCACATACCAAAAATTAGGTCAAGATCAAAGGTTACTGTGACCCCAAGATCAGGAAATTATTAAAAATAACTTTTTTTTGTGTCGGTAGATAGATTAGGGGAACACAGTGGGTCCAGTCTCAAAATGTAGGTCAAGGTCACGGACCTCAAAATCATGAAATTGTTAAAAATCATGATTTTTTGTGTCCATTGATATATTAAGGGGAGACGATGTGTCATGTACCAAAATTAAGGTCAAGGTTAATAGTCAAGGTCACTGACCCAAAACCAAGAAATTGTTAAAAAAATATTTTTTTTTGTGTCAGATACATTAAGGGACATGATGCGTCACTTACCAAACTGTAGGTCAAGGTCACGGACACCAAAATCAGGAACTCATTAAAAATAACTTTTTTGTGCTAGTAGATACATTAGGGGGACACTGTGTTATGTACCAAAATGTGGGTCAAAAGTCAAGGTCACTGCGACTCCGAAATCATTTTTGTGTTCATCGATACATTGATACATTTAGGAGAGACGATGGGTCATGTACCAAAATTTAGGCCAAGGTCGAAGTCACTGTGACCCCAAAATCAAGAAATCATTAAAAGGCACATTTTCATATTCCTGTCGAAGACGAGGTCGTGTAATGCCATGGTGAGTTCTGTCTATCTATGCGTCTGTTCATCCATTAACATTTTTTGTTCGTGCGAGATCTCGTTTCAAGGTATAGATTGGTACCAAACTTTGGGTATACCTTACTTGCATGACAGAGGAGCCATATTCATTTTGAGATAAATTTGTCAAAGGTCACAGTCCCCCAAAACTGAATCCAGTTTACCGGACTATAGGTGTTAGAGTTGTCTCCCCTACATGTATATGGCATTTGTCCTGTGAGTTGTCTCCCATGTTTGATACATGTAAGAAACAGCTACATTTAGTTAAACTGTTGTGAAATAAAAACTTTACATTTACTAATTTAACTGGGAGATTGGTGCTTTATGAACTTCATACCTGTTTATTAACTCAAGAACAGGTTTACTTCATCATTTTTCTTCCGTCATGAAAATTTTTCTCACCTGACAGGAATCTATTTGAAGGAAAACTACTATTTTCTTGTGTTTGACCATTGTCAATTTCAGTGTGGGATACATGAGCTCTCGGCTCTTGTTTCAAGGTCACTTAGTTACCAATGAGTTAAGCCTGTTTTAGTTTATCATTCAATATAAGATGTGATATATGTCACATTTTCAGAAGCACAAAATCGTAGACTTTTCTCTGGATTACTAGCTACCAATTGAGATCAAGGCTATTAAACAACCTTGAAATTTGAACCATTGTAATTCCGGATGTACGGGCGTATATAGAAGCCACTTGGGCTCTTGTTGTATTCGTGATATTAGGTGAGCCTGGCTATAATTCTTCAAAAAGATATTGTGAAACGCTGATGATGGACATACAGACAGAGTCCGAGAGATCACAATACTCTATGACCATCATATACGTGGCAGAAGAGTAGAGATCAGGTGAATAGTCGCATCTGCATTCTTACAAGTTTAATTCCTCAAAAAAATTTATCACCAGCATCAGAAACATGAACAATGCAGTGTAAATAATTGACCAAGATCAGTATTGTAAGAATAAAAACTTAATATCACAGATATTCAGTCCTTGTAGATGTACAAAAAAACTAAGCAGCGGCAAGCTTCTGAATTGCACCACAGACAACAGGAGATCTGTAACACAATGATCTGTCCATCCACATTCTGTGCATTCCCGCAGTAGGTTTTCAGGCTCCCCCATGTTAATTGTACAAATCGCTTGTGCCCAAGAAAACAGAGTATGAGAGAAATGTAATGGTTATGAGTCAGATGTCGAGTCTTTAATATTGCCAGTGGTACATGGAGACTGCACAGACATGACAGATGGTTGGTCAGCAGATACCACATTGTCCAGTGACACCACAGATGGTTGGTCAGCAGACATCACATTGTCCAGTGACACCACAGAAGGTTGGTCAGCTGACACGACATCGTCCAGTTCCACAGCAGAGGGTTGGTCAGCTGACAGGACATGGTCCAGTTTCTTTGGCCAGTCTACATCCACAGACTAAAACAAGGAAATATCAATGCATACGTTAATACTTTGGGCGGTCAACAACTAATACTGATGCTTTCATATAACATGGTACAGTTACCAGTCACTGGCCAGGCTCAGCATTCATTTGATATGATAGTATGATAATGGTACTGTTTTTACCTGCGGCACACAGGTCTACGGGAGGCTCGCGTTGTTGTTGTTCTTGTGACTTTTTGAAATACACATGCGCTAAGAGAGAGTGATCTCTGCCACACTTTTTTTTCAACCTCCGATCTCACATGACAACCCTGCCTTCAGGCACATTGGAATTGATTTCCAACTAGATTCGGTGGAATGAATTATTGCTTCGTTGAGATCATTGAATTGCTTATATACCAAGTAAGATGAGCCGCAACCATGTCAGTGGTTCGGCTAATTTGCATACAGTCATAGGCGACTGTCTTAATAAGTAGAAGAATAAGTTCACTATTTCTAGTAATCATTTTATCTACCCAATCTGGATAATTCACAAATTAGTGAAGAAGTAGACAAGCATCGCATTGTCATTATGATTAAAGATGTAATCAGCCTCAAATCTGGGCTGAAATCCATTTATCTCAAACTCGGCGAAAGTGACATATGTTACAACAGGTACAAAATGAGACACATTTGACCACAAAAAACTAAACTTGTTTCTACCATTCACGAGAAAATAGAAGGAATTGATTTTTAAAAATAAACAGCATGGTATGCCGTTTATTTTTCCACGGCTGTGTCAACAAGCGTATACACGCGTGGTGCATTCTACCAACGTATGCTAGGCGACATTACCGAACCGTAGGCACGAGCCATGACGTTATCCCATGGCTGCAGCTGTGAAGCATTCAAATTCGTGAGCGTCGCCACGTCACTCATTCGTCACTGCGCGTGACGTCATTTTCCTCTCCGCGTACAGCACACTCAATGGCGAAACAGAAAACCTGTCGAAGCGGGCAGAGTTTCAAATCTCTCTGACAAGATATTCTTGCATTCGTTGTATATGACGATCCCACCACCATCAAATATAATACATATAATGCTTTGTTAATCTTCCCTGCTGAAAAAAACCATAGGGGAGAGTTTACAAAATCCTTCCATTTTGAGGCTGATTTAACATTGAATAATACTTGGTATCAAATTATAGATCATGATCATAAAAACAAACGCAACAATTACTTTTCAGAAGTTAGGGACAAACTCACCAACCTTCGTCGAATAAAGATGTTTAACTTATAGAAATGACAATTTGGTATCATGTTTAACTTTGCCCCCCCAAGCAATTCGCATATATGGAAATATGTTTTGAAAGGAAGAATAATTTAACCCTCTGTGGGAATCGAAACAATGACCCTCCAATCTCTGGAGTTGCACTTACTGTCTTGGCGAAACCGACTCATTCATAATACTCAAAACTGACCTATTCTGTATTTAATGAGTTAGACAACCCTGTGAGCGAACAATACATCTTAGTTGTGCAGTTTTTATTGTGCACACTCGGTTACAAGCATGCAATTTGGCACATAGCTATTTTGAATGATCCTCCTTTGGAACACAGCCTCTCTATCCTCATTCTCGCAAGCCAGGGCCTTGTTTCGCTGGTATTGATGTTCCCGGCCTCTTCGGCACTCAGAATCCCTTTAGATTCAATCCCGTAAATTCAATACATGTGTATCAGCAGATAATGGGCAGAAACATATTGCATTTGACATCATTCTCTCAAGTCAGAGCTAGAATTTACTGGTTCTACACTCCACAATTTACGTTACTTTGTCAATCAGTTTTACGAATGGCAACCATTTTCGTGAATGCAATAATTTGACGTACCAAAAGATAATAACGAGAATTCGACATCATTCTCTTACACACAGACCCTGTTTAGTGAACTAGCCCTGATATTTCACAATACCTTAAACCTGATACTAAATTCATTGAAAGTTTCATTGAAAATTAACTTTGAAAGAAATATAAATTTTTCATTTTGCTCGGCAAAGTAAGCGAGAAGGGAGACTGATGCGCGTAGATTTTCGCGCTATGATTAAATCCTTGAAATTTATTTGGATTTCCAAATATTTGAAAGCCTTTTTGATTTGCAATAATCAACGGCTGAACCGAATGTTTTGAAACTTGGCATACATGATACCTGTACCAAGACATTGCCAAAGAGAGCATTGTGATTTCGTCTGTCAATTCATTATAGACGGCACGTACCAGTCAAAACCGTTGGATTTTGAATGGGGAAAGTGAATATATATATATATATGGTATCAGACTTATTACGCAATTCCTACAATTGTGGGTTAGAAATTGAAAATTACTTCCCTTGGTATGAAAACACTGGCAGATGGCGCTTTTTTCTACAACTACCACTGCCTCCGCTTATATGCCTTTCACTGTATTATTGCCACTGCCGCAGGTTTTGATTACAATGTAGTCATTTCTCACTTGTTTTCAAAAGAAGCATGCCCGTCACCATTCAGCAACCCGTTTTCGTCAAATGGGAATTAAGAATTGTCTATTTTTAAATTGCTATCGGCAGCTTAGACCTGTGAATTCTTGAATCTCTCATAAATAAGGTTGTTAGTATTATGCATGCAGCGAGGGGGAGAGGGGGGTCTAAAAATCAGGATTTTTTCCTGTGTACGCTGGTTTAAATTTTGCGTATGGTAGGGTGGAGAGGGGTCAAAATCTTTTTTTTTGCGTACATAATACTGGAATAGCCCCAATCAGATAAAATGTCTCATCATCCATCACCACTTTTAATGTCATGAGATGTCGTGTAATCAAAATTCCCATTACATTACGCCATGAAATATTAAGTTATGGATATTTGTAATTTGTTCAAGGCGAGGGAGTAGGTTTCCTATTAAAAGTAATTCAAAAAGCATCATATTTGCTGCATTCCTTAAATCTGAGATCATAATCAAAGAGTAGCATCCCCTAATGATGAAGATGCTTAAACACCGTCGGCCCAAACACCGAGAGATCCCCCTCAAATAAAAAACAACATATGCAATAAGTCATTCAAATCCATTGGAAAGGACTGATAATAGATGAGTAGACCCTCAAGAGAAGGGGCAATAATAACTGAATGGACCCAGGATAGATAATTTTACCTCCACATCTAGTTCCAATATGTCACACTCAGCACTCAGTATTGTCCCCAAGTTTGGCTTTGTTCTTCCCAGGTCACCATGGACAAACTCCTTTATATAACTGAATCATGGTCAAGGTCAAATCAGAGATGATCAATGTAACAAGAGCCCGAGGGGCTTCAAAATGTGCCTGTACATTTTTGACTAGATTTAATATTTTTGATCCCACATGGGGAAGACATTTATTTGATGCATTATTTTGATGTTGAACAATGGTATCTTTCTCTCCAATACAAAATTGGCTGCTTGAGAGTTGAGTGAACTCTGCCTTGGCCAAAATCAAACGTATCCTTTCTTTCCTTCAGAGACAATAACTAACATGTAAATTTGCACAAGATCAAAGGGAATACCAAACTTTCTGATTTAATGTAGCAACAGTTTCATGAAACATGCAGTGAATGAATAATAATGAAGTAGAGTGGTTAAGGTCATGTGGTGTTGCCAGTAAATCCTGTACAACTATTTGTTAGTGGGTACACAAGCAATAGCTTTCTTCTTTATCTCAAGCATGTCAAGTGTGAAGTAAAGCTGAAATTTGTTCACGTCATGACTGGAGTTCATATGACAGATATCAACATGTTCTACTATTTCCTGGTGTTCAAGCAGCGGTAATCTTGACCTTTGACCTCAAAATGAATAGGGTTCGGACTACAGTTGGTCAGACTACAATCGTTTCGGTGGTCATGTTGACCATGTTGTGCCAATAATGTATATGAGTGCACTAAATTTGAAGGATACGTGCCAGCCTGTGTGGACAGGTGCAAGTTAAAGTGATGTTCATCTATCACCTCCACTCTCAAACTGTACACCGTACGTTCACGTACCGCTAACGAACGTCTGAAAAATATAGAGTAGAGTCTATCTCAGCTGTGCATTTCTCACCGACATATAAACATAGGCTAAACTGACATCAATGAACACAGAATACGAAGGCCACAAAAAGTGAATTACTTGGTTCTCAGGCAATCAAAATGTGGTGAGGAAGACTATATATATTTATATTATGCACCCTTTAATTTGAGTTGGGGGTATAAAGGGATCGCTTCATCCATCCATCCATATAGCCAAACTTGTCCGGACGATATCTCAGCTACTACCTGACCGACGACTGGAAGATGCTGAGTACCTTGTAGAGGTGCTCTATCAGTTTGTTTTGCAGGTTTTGATGATTTTCCCTAGAGTTATTGCCCTTTATCATCAACATCAATATATACATTCTTGTTCAGGCTGTATCTGCCTTATTAAAGTGGCCAAGAGTTTTGAAATAAGACTTGGTATTTGTTGGAGGGCAATGTCCAGTTGGTTTCTCCTGAGTTATGGCTCTTTATCATCAATATCAATCAGGAGAGAGAGAGAATTAAGGTTTAACGTCGCATTCAGCAATATTTCAGCTATATAGCGACAATCAAACAAAATTCTAAGTATTTCAACAAAATACTTGGGTGTGGGGGAGTGTGAATACATCAAAGCAAACTGATTGCTACTGTGCTGGGAAATTGGAAGTACAATTTCATCTTAAATATGCTATGGTCTGCAATGGCCCATCTCAAACTAAAATTAAACATTTATAGAAACTAAGGCCAGATTTTTTTATTCTCTTGGCCCAAAAAAACGGGATTACTGAAAAAAAATATAATTTCCAAATGGTCCTTTTTTTTCTCCGCCGACTCGATTTTCCCGTCAATGAAAAAAAAAAATCGACCATAGAGGTCCATGTCCCCCGCTAGCAGCACCATAACTGGCGCTGCTGCTGCGGGGGCCATGGACCTCTATGGTCGATTTTTTTTGGTCGATGATATCTCATATCATTGATGAAGAGTATGATTTGTACATGGAGATATCGCTGATGAGCTTAACATAATCTGATACAGCGGATGGCACCCATATTGAATTATGCACATCCATAAAACATACTACATGACAACTGTCCTCTCACCAATGTCCATGCACTCCCCAAGTTTGAAGTCGATCAGTTGAATTATTCTAGAGTTGTTGTCCAGACAAGATGCAACTGCTTAAAATGCAACATAATCCAATATCGCTGGTAGATGGCAGCCAAATTGGATTATGCTCGTTCATGAAACACAATCCTAACCGGGATCTCACCAAGGTCAAGGGACTCCCCAAGTTTGAAGTACATGTAGATCAGTTGAATCGTACTCCAGCTATTGTCCGGACAAGATCAAACTGCTTAAAATCCAATGAAATCCAGTATGGCTGATGGTGGCCATATTGGATTAAGCACGTCCTTGAAAAACAATCCTAATCATCCTCTCAACAATGTCAAGGCACTCCCCAAGGTATGAAGTAGATCGGTTGAATCGTTCTCGAGTTATTGTCCGGACAAGATCCAACTGCTTATAATCCAATATTGCTGATGGCGGCCATACCAGATTACGCACATTGCTGAAAAACAATCCCAACCATCCTCTCATCAATGTCAAGGCACACCCCAAGTTTGAAGTTGATCAGTTAAATCGTTCACAAGTTATTGTCCGGACAAGAAAATCTAAGATCCAACTGCTTATAATCCAATATGGCTGACGGCGGCCATATTGGATTACGCACATTGCTGAAAAACAATCCCAACTGTCCTCTCACCAATGTCAAGGCACACCCCAAGTTTGAAGTTGATCGGTTAAATCGTTCACAAGTTATTGTCCGGACAAGAAATCTAAGATCCAACTGCTTATAATCCAATATGGCTGACGGCGGCCATATTGGATTATGCACATTGCTGAAAAACAATCCCAACCGTCCTCTCACCGATGTCAAGGCACTCCCCAAGTTTGAAGTAGATCAGTTGAATCGTACTCCAGTTATTGTCCGGACAAGATCCAACTGCTTATAATCCAATATGGCTGCCGGCGGCCATATTAGATTACGCACATTGCTGAAAAAAATCCCAACCGTCCTCTCACCAATGTCAAGGCACACCCCAAGTGTGAAGTTGATCGGTTAAATCATTCACGAGTTATTGTCCGGACAAGAAAATCTAAGATCCAACTGCTTATAATCCAATATGGCTGACGGCGGCCATATTGGATTATGTACATTGCTGAAAAACAATCCCAGCCGTCCCCTCACCGATGTCAAGGCACTCCCCAAGTTTGAAGTAGATCAGTTGAATCGTACTCCAGTTATTGTCCGGACAAGATCCAACTGCTTATAATCCAATATGGCTGACGGCGGCCATATTAGATTACGCACATTGCTGGAAAACAATCCCAACCGTCCTCTCGCCAATGTCAAGGCACACCCCAAGTTTGAAGTTGATCGGTTAAATCGTTCACGAGTTATTGTCCGGACAAGAAAATCTAAGATCCAACTGCTTATAATTCAATATGGCTGATGGCGGCCATATTGGATTATGTACATTGCTAAAAAACAATCCCAACCGTCCTCTCGCCAATGTCAAGGCACACCCCAAGTTTGAAGTTGATCCGTTAAATCGTTCACAAGTTATTGTCCGGACAAGAAAATCTTACGGAATCACGGAATAACAAAATCACGGAATTACGGAATCACGGAATTACGAACACCGGTGTTTCTAAGTCCCCCCCCTACTAAGTAGCGGGGGACAAAAATCCGGAGAACTCTGTGGCAAAATTCTGTGTGGAAACCGCTCTCCGCGAGGGAAGACAACTCTTCCGCCACTTGGTGGCGCTATCCTAAATACTCCCCGCAGTGTTGTTATCGCCATCCTGTGCACAAATGTATAGCTTTTGGGCATTCCCAGTGTTTGGAGAGTTCCTTGACTTACTTATGCGGGATGGTGCGGAACATGGCGATAATGGCGAGAGCTAATGTCAGATTCGTCGGATGAATTATATTTATATTCAATCGTAGCTTTCGTAATAATAGCCATCCATTGTAACTATGACGAGATTGGGAAAGCCCAGGGCCTGGGGAATCAGCTTTCCAACGTGACCTAGATCATGAAAAACAACCGCTGGAAAGCGGAGATGCACGCCTTCAAATATGACCGAAAAAAACCCCTCAAACTCTTCGCAATTTCGCGAAGTCTCTCATCTGGAAGCTGCGTTTATTCTGACAAATGTCCACGAATAAATGAGTATTCATCTGTTATTTCTGGGCATTGTAATCAAAGAAATATTTGCTCACAATCTTCGGAAATTTCGTAGGTTTGTGCTTTTTTTTTTTTTTTACGTGGTTGTTGTTCATCGAAACATCCGACGATTGCAGTATCATTTTGCAAATTACGAACATGTCGGTGAGTTTACTGATTTTTGTTTGGAATAAAACTGCATTTCCTGAGGAAAATAATACACACACATAGTTTTTGTTGAAATATATTATTTAAAAAGGACATAAAGCAATAAGTTTCAGAATGTCTGGGATCTGAAATGCAGACAAAAACACATGAACGCCTTCTGTTTTGGAGATAATTATTCAACTTTACTGACTGCCCTGAGCTGGAAGCAGTGGGGATCAGGCCAAGAAAACTATCTGGGGCTGACAGCTAGGATAAGCTGCAGTACTGAATGAGCTAATGGACGACGGCTGAATAATGAATGATAGACCAGACGCTTGTAATTCCTGCGAAGATTCTGCAGTCGTTTGGCAAGCGGTATGTGTTTGTGCGAGCCCACAAGGAGACTGAGAAAAACCCGTCCACGCAAATATAAATGTCTTTGATATTCTTAGGAGTGCACAGAAGCAATACGATCTTCTTCCGAAGTCAAGGTTTTGTATAGATCAAAAAGTTATCAAAGCGGGATGTTATCAAAACGGTAAAATATTCGAATAGTATATATTTTGCCTAAATTGAATTTTCAATGATAAACCGGTAACCTAAAAGTGTTCTACACGAATTTTTCGAAACCTGTTCAATCATCAATAGTAATATGTGATATGAATTTCATTATTCAAGACATTTTCAAAGTGGCATATACAAATTTATACAAGGCTAGTTCAGTTTTATGATTTTTAATCTCAACCCTTGGGCATAGGGATATTGTCTTTGTTAAACATGTTAAAGGTGAAATGCAAAGGTTTTTAGATTCTCATTTTTATATTTTTTGTTGGTTGAACAATGATAGACCGATATTTCTATCTACTTTGCTTCGTTTGTTGTGAAGTGGTTTGTCTGTTAGAAGCTTTTAACCAGTTGGTACCCGAAGCCCAGCTGAATTCTGATTTGCAAACCGTCATCACTTATCTTTCCTTGATTGTGACGTCACATCAGACCAGCCTCCCGAAGGCTCAACGTTACAAGTATTGACGTCCAGCCAGGCGGTCTGATGTGACGTCACAAACCAGCGTCACACAAGGGCAGATAAGCGATGCAGATTTCATTTATAAAACTTGCGGGATTTGAGATACCAATTTTTAAGTACTTTTCTAAAGCTACTAGGAAACAAAATATTTCAAATAAAACCAAACAAAGTAAATAGATTGATAGTTACAACTTTAGCTAAGCCATGGAGAGCGTAAAAAGAAAAATATGAAAACCTTTACATTTCACCTTTAAGTACGTCTGTCCACCTGTCTAATATTAACCTGTCTGGTCTGGCCTAGCCTATGACAGGTTTAAGTAAACTATTCTGTTTTGATTGTAGACATTTTCCCAGTGACAGTGTCATGTGAATGTTTCAGGAATATAAAAGAGAGAGATTCCGTCCAACAAATTACTTTTCATCTCGTTTTCTTGTTTTATGGGTTAACAATGCAAGCTTTTATCACTGATCAGACATTCAGCAGGCAGCTGTCCTGCATACTAGATACCGGCCATGATTTTACTTCCAACATTTAAAAATCTAATTTTGTTGTGCTCATTTTTTTTAGGGAGATTTTTTTTTTTTTTTTTCCGACCGACCGACCCAAATTTTTGGGGCCTTCAATCCGTAAACCAAGAAATAAAAAAAAACTGGCCTAAATAACATAGAAAGATAATCTTGTCTGTCAAGAAAATTATTCTGTGATAGCCAGGATTTTGGATTTTTTTTGAGTTAGGCAAAAAATCACCAGCAGTGGATGCTAGTCTTCTATTCTAAACCACTCAGAAGGCTTTGTTGCACTTGGCATATGGCAATAAAATATTTTCGGGAGGCAGATTTTTAACGGAGGTGGCGGTGCCTGAGAACCAGCTAATTTTTTTGTGGTCTAATCAATAAATCCACAACAAGAAACACCTAAGGAATATAGAAAAAATATAGCATTATTACGGATCAAAGAGAGAGAGAGAGAGAATTAAGGTTTAACATCGCGTTCAGCAATATTACGGATGAAATACCCATACAATCTCAATATTGTCATCCATTGAGATTAATAGTTTGAGTGGTGTAAGAAGGCAGTTGTTACCTGTGCAGGACTCGTACAGGTGTTTTCTGGTACAGTTTTACATTCTGTCAAGTAATAAAAGGGAATTCGATTAAAAACAAATGAAGAGAACAATTATGGTTCATGCCTCTAAATTTACTGATCCTGGTAATACTTAAGGTCAGAATGTAGATACATTATACTACACATAGTGTTCTATAACCACTATATAGATACTGTTACATAAACACTATACTGTTACATAACCACTACAGATACTGTTACATAACCACTATAGATATTGTTACACAGCTCCTTGAATACTGATAGTGTTCACAACTTGTTGAATACTGAAGAATATGTCAGAATTGCCGACACTTGGATGATACTTCTATCTTCCAAGTCGGGGGGGTATGAAACCTGCAAAAAACTAGAGGTTCCGCTTTGACCCTTGAGTTGCCGCTCCGGCATGAAACCTATGCTGGTTGTTTTTTTAAGCAAAAACATACGTCTCCCCCAACCTCCCACCTTGCCTTGAGTGGGCACATAATTTAATGTTAAGTGCTATAAAATGAATGTAGCAATACGTATCCTAAATAAAGCTGCGCATCTAAAAATATTAATTACAAAGAGGCGATTTTCATTGTTGCAGTAACCCAGTGAGGAGTCGGGATTTATATAGCAATGAGTGGATTGTCGACATCTACAGCATCCAACCAATGTGAAATACATGTAATTGTGAAGCATCAACTATTTCGATCACATTATAGGAAAGATGCAAAACATACAAGAGCGACACCTATAGTATACATGCTGTACCATATAGAAGTTTCATGCATCTGCCTTCAGTAGTTTCCAAGATATGGAGTGAACAAAAATTGGACAGACAGATATTTTGAGATAAGCACATTTTGCATGGACCCACGCGAGCACTAGCTCACACCAAAACCGAATTAGATCATAAGGCCATTTCAATGAAGCTTCCATCCAAGTTTGGTGAAATTTCATCCAGTATAGTTCTCCACATATCTTGTAGACAAGAGTAGTCCTGTGCATACATGTAACAAAGCTGGACATCAGAAACAGATGGATGCACGCTAACAAACCAAAACCTAATCAGATGAGGCCATCACGATAAAGCTGCCATCCAAGTTCGTGGAAATTCCATCCAGTAGTTCTTCAGATATTTTACAGACAAGGCTTGTCTATACATGTATAAATAGATGGACAGGCAGACAGACAACATACCCAGACAAACGCATGCATGCATACCGAAACCTAATCAGATGAACCCATTGCAATGAAGCTTCCACCCAAGTTTGGCGAAATTCCGTGGGGTAGTTCTCCAGATATCTTGCAGACAAGGCTTGTATATACATATACAAGTAGATGGACGGACGGATGGACACGAACGAACGCTTGCACACACACACCAAAACCTAATCAGACGAGGGGCTATCCCAATGAAGCTTCCATCCAAGTTTGATGAAATTCTGTCGAGTAGTTCTCCAGGTATCTTGCAGGCAAGGTCTGTATATACATCAACAATTAGATGGACGGACGGACGATGGACATGGATAAATGCACACACACACCCAAACCTAATCAAATGAGGGGGCTATCCCAATGAACCTTCCATCCAAGTTTGGTGAAATTCTGTCCAGTAGTTCTTCAGATATCTTGCAGAAAGGGCCTGTATATACATATACACGTACCAGTACATGGACAGACGGACGGACACCGAACATGGACGAACGCACACACACACCAAAACCTAATCAGATGAGAGGGCTATCCCAATAAAGCTTCCATCCAAGTTTGGTGAACTTCCATCAAGTAGTTCTCCAGATATCTTGCAGACAAGGCCTGTATATACATGTACAAGTAGATGAACGGACGGACGGACACCGAACACGGATGAATGCATGCACACATACACCAAAACCTGATCAAATGAGGGGGCTATCCCAATGAAGCTTCCATCCAAGTTTGGTGAAATTCCATCCAGTAGTTCTCAAGATATCTTGTAGACAAGGCCTGACACTGGACACGGATGAACGCATGCACACACACCAAAACTTAATCAAATGAGGGGGCTATCCCAATGAAGCTTCCATCCAAGTTTGGTAAAATTCCGTCCAGTAGTTCTCAAGATATCATGCAGACAAGGCCTGTATATACATGTACAAGTAGATGGATGGACGGACGGACACCGGACACAGATGAATGCACGCACACACACCAACACCTAATCAAATGAGGGGGCTATCCCAGTGAAGCTTCCATCAAAGTTTGGTGAAATTCCATAAAGTAGTTCTCAAGATATCTTGCAGACAAGGCAATGGGATGGACATCCATCCATCCATCCAGACAGCACAAACACTAGATGTCTCCCCCCAACATAGTTGGGGGAGACATAAAAAAGATATGTAAAGTAAACGAATGTAGTTTATGTAATTAGAGTATCTATAGGTGTATGAAATAGATCATGAATCAACTACCCATGTGGTTCGTGAGCGTACTATTTAAGTTGGAGTTCAATATGTATCTAAAATCAGACATTATCGCTATGAGCACATCACATGTCGTGGTGTATTATAGGCCTGTTTTGTATGTATTAAACCAGAAAGTCAAATGAAGTCGGGTATAAGGTGTGATATTTTTCAATATCGATGAGTGCTTATGCGAAAGTGAAACTAGGACTATAAATCTACATACATTATGTTCGGATATATTTCTGGGAAAACACGTAGAACGCATAACCGGCAACCTAGGGTCCAGAGCTTCCATGGCCTAGGCGGCCCCTGGACCCTTGTCTGTTGGGCTGTGAGGATTCTCTTATTTTAGCTTTGTGTAAATGAATCGTATGGGTATCATATTGCTTTCTAATGTTCCATGATGTAAAGGTCATTGTTTTGTATGTGTTAAATACAACTAGAAAGTCAAATGGATTCAGGCACGAGGTGTGATTTTTTTTTTAATATCGATGCGTGCTTATAAATGCGAAACAAACGTGAAAATAAAACCATAAATCTGCATACATTATTTTCAGATTTATTTCCGGGAAAACGCTTAGAACACATCTCTGGCGATCTAGGACCTCGGAGCTTCCGGGGCCTAGGCAGCCCCTGGACCCTCACCTGTTAGGCTGTGATAGTCGCGACTTTTTACCCTATGAATTATCGCTGGATCTGTGCTTGCACATTTTAAATCTGGTTCTATGTCACTTCAACAGGGAGAAGGGTGTCAATGCCGGGGTGATTACCCTGCAGATACAGTAAAGTTTCAAAAGAACACAATTCACATAGTGAGAGCCTGCTAGGACTATTTAATTACATTAAATAATCAGTCAGTAATCACAGTGCATCTTACTTTTGTGTGTTCAAGTTTCTTTAAATCATCTTCAGTGAGAGTTCGATCACACCAACACCGGGCCAAGTAAGACTTTGTTTTCTCAAGTTCTCCTTCCTTCAGAATTGCTGTTTCATCTCTACCAAGACAGAAGACCACTTTTTATCATCAAAACTACATTATACTGAATTATACCATACATGTACATCACTTAGACATGTTAGAGATGAAACAATTACTGGGGGAAGCTGATGAATTTGTGAAAGCTTGTGTATGTAAATAAATTCAGTAAGTCTCAAAGGTGACACATCATTTCCATCTTGTAATAACTGGAATGTATTGGCAGTATGTCAGAATTCATGAGCATCGTCATTATATCTTGAGAGAGGCTCGATTCCTATGCTTACTTACTTGAGAATCCAATACTGTGATGTCCACACAATACTGTGAGGTGCGGAGAGGGGGTCATTCGCATCAAACGACCCCCCCCCCCCCCATCCCACTCATAGCAATGCCCATGGAATTAGGAATTATTTTTGAATGGAATATTTGAGCAAAGTCACTGATCTCATTCAGTAAACTGCCTCTGATCTAGACTTGGTATGAACAGTTTTGACAGCTGACAATGGCATAGGGGAAGTTGACATGGGATATGGTAAAACCTCTAATAAATTTATGGAGATCAATCACCTACGATTTTTGGAGAAAAATATGATCGAAAGTTGAAATAATTCAATCAACCCCGATTTTCAGTTGATCTCATTTGTAATAAAAATGTTATCACACACACGTGTTGACCAGGGATTCATAGTTGTCAAGTTTTACTGCCAGTACAGTGGTATGAATATCTAAAAAATTGAAAACAGACCGTAATAAAACTAAAAATCGACCATAGAGGTCCATGTCCCCCGCTAGCAGCACCAGTTATGGTGGATTACATCCACCATAACTGGCGCTGCTGCTGCGGGGGCCATGGACCTCTATGGTCGATTTTTTTTGGTCGATGGTATCTCATATCATTGATGAAGAGTATGATTTGAAAATGGAGATATCGCTGATGAGCTTAACATAATCTAATACAGCGGATGGCACCCATATTGGATTATGCACATCCATAAAACATAATACCATCTGTCCTCTCACCAATGCCCATGCACTCCCCAAGTTTGAAGTAGATTGGTTGAATCGTTCTAGAGTTATTGTCCAGACAAGATCTAAATGCTGAAAATCTAAGATGACTGATGGTGGCCATCTTGGATTACACAGGTAACTGAAAAGCAATGACCACTGTCCTCTCACCGATGTCAAGCCAAACTGCAAGTTGGAAGTCGATCAGTTGAATTATTCTAGAGTTGTTGTCCAGACAAGATGCAACTGCTTAAAATGCAACATAATCCAATACCGCTGGTAGATGGCAGCCAAATTGGATTATGCTCGTTCACGAAACACAATCCTAACCGGGATCTCACCAAGGTCAATGGACTCCCCAAGTTTGAAGTAGATCAGTTGAATCGTACTCTGCTATTGTCCGGACAAGGTCAAACTGCTTAAAATCCAATGAAATCCAGCATGGCTGATGGTGACCATATTGGATTAAGCACATCCTTGGAAAACAATCCTCCTCTCAACAATGTCAAGGCACTCCCCAGGTATGAAGTAGATCGGTTGAATCGTTCTCGAGTTATTGTCTGGACAAGATCCAACTGCTTATAATCCAATATGGCTCCGCTGACGGCGGACATATTAGATTACGCACCTTGCTGAAAAACAATCCCAACCGTCCTCTCACCAATGTCAAGGCACACCCAAGTTGATCTGTTAAATCGTTCACGAGTTATTGTCCGGACAAGAAAATCTAAGATCCAACTGCTTATAATCCAATATGGCCGACGGCGGCCATATTGGATTATGCACATTGCTGAAAAACAATCCCAACTGTCCTCTCAACGATGTCAAGGCACTCCCCAAGTTTGAAGTAGATCAGTTGAATCATACTCCAGTTATTGTCCAGACAAGATCAAACTGCTTAAAATCCAATGAAATCCAGTATGGCTGATGGTGGCCATATTGGATTAAGCACGTCCTTGAAAAACAATCCTAATCCTCCTCTCAACAATGTCAAGGCACTTCCCACATATGAAGTAGATTGGTTGAATCATTCTCGAGTTATTGTCCGGACAAGATCCAACTGCTTATAATCCAATATGGCTGACGGCGGCCATATTAGATTACGCACATTGCTGAAAAACAATCCCAACCGTCCTCTCACCAATGTCGAGGCACACCCCAAGTTTGAAGATCGGTTAAATCGTTCACGAGTTATTGTCTGGACAAGAAAATCTAAGATCCAACTGCTTATAATCCAATATTGCTGACGGCGGCCATATTAGATTACGCACATTGCTGAAAAACAATCCCAACCGTCCTCTCACCAATGTCAAGGCACACCCCGAGTTTGAAGTTGATCGGTTAAATCGTTCACGAGTTATTGTCCGGACAAGAAAATCTAAGATCCAACTGCTTATAATCCAAAATGGCTGATGGCGGCCATATTGGATTATGCACCTTGCTGAAAAACAATCCCAAGCGTCCTCTCGCCAATGTCAAGGCACACCCCAAGTTTGAAGTTGATCGGTTAAATTGTTCACGAGTTATTGTCCGGACAAGAAAATCTAAGATCCAACTGCTTATAATCCAAAATGGCTGACGGCGGCCATATTGGATTATGCACATTGCTGAAAAACAATCCCAACTGTCCTCTCGCCAATGTCAAGGCACACCCCAAGTTTGAAGTTGATCGGTTAAATCGTTCACGAGTTATTGTCCGGACAAGAAAATCTTACGGAATTACGGACACCGGTGTTTTTAAGTCCCCCCCCCCCCCTACTAAGTAGCGGGGGACAAAAAATATATGATTTAAAAAGTAACTAATAAACATTTTTGCAAAAATTCAATTTTCGAAAACGTTATTGTTTATGTCAGCGATGTCAAGACTAATAGTCACAGAGCTAAAAATAAAATAAAGATCCACTGTGCTTCGACAAGCATCGATCAGACCTCTGCATTTCATGTCTGCTTTGAGACTATAGAAGATACGGAAATTCTGAGGTATATTTCAACCAACGGACGTTCATTAGATTGGGAACCTTAGAGCACATGTTAGACGAATGATTAAAAGAAGGTTCTCGACTGTTGCCACTACCGGTATGGCGAGTAGAAAACCTTGCAGCAAAGAACAAATTTCCACTCTTCGTCTACCGCTAAAGAGTTCCAGTGTTCTCAAATTGTTTTGTTTATTTTATAAACATCACAAACTGGATCTGGAGAAGGTTTTGATCAATAAATCGGCTGCGTGAATAGAATTTGAAACAATTGCATTGTTGGAAACTGGATCGTTGCTGGTTCATTCTCTGATAACAATAACATTGATCATCGTCGAACTTTACCCGATTGTAATGTATCGATCACCCCTGTTTTACCACCTTAAATATCACTTCCGGTGACTGATTTATTAGAGGAATTACCGTACGATCATTAAATCAAGGAAATTTAGTTGAAAAGTCTGATAAAACTTAAAATCTTAGCCTTAATTCCATTTGAAGTTCTTTTCAGTTTTATTACTCAAACATATCAAGAAGTAACCAGAATTCTCCGCAATAGTGGCTATGTCAACACAACGAAGTTCTGCGGAATGCATTGTTTTTGTTGTTGTCAGGGAAGACTAAGGAATCAATGATACCGAATAACCGAATGTAAACTGACCATTCATTTCAGCTCTATCATCACTGCACAAGGAAGAGTTGGATATTCTTTAAAAGGGCTAATATAAATTTGCTACATGTTTGCTAATACATATGAAAGCACACATGAAACTTTACAAATTCCAATAATTCTTGGATCAATATGTTAGCTCCATATTTCTTTGTTACACTATATACTATAAAATACACAAAACCGTGATGAACAGCTCCTTTACATCTCATTTGAATTTGGGGGCATTCAAGTATTACGTATGTATCCAAGAGGTGGGGAGGGGGTATGTTACAGGCCATACACCATGCATACAGGGAAGTGAGTGGGCCAAAGTCACTTGTGTCAATCTATGGGCAGAACCAGGTTCAATCATCATCAACAACAACACATAGAAAATCCCTGAACAAAGTAGTGCCAACTATACACCAGGGTTATCTCCCTTGTCATTAATGTATGCAGCAGGAACAGTCATCAATCGACTTTTCTCCACTGGGCAAACAGCAGTCACATCGGAACCTTAGGCACGAGCCATGACGCTATCTCTTGGCTGCAGCTGTACAGCATTCAGATTCTTGAGCGTCGCTACATCACTCATACGTCATGCAGTGACGTCATTTTCCTCTCCGCATACAACAGATACTCAATGGTGAAACAGAAAACCCAATGAAGCGGGTAGAGTTCCAAATTTCTCTGACAAGATATTCTTGCATTCGTTGTATATGGCGACCCCACTATCATCAAATATGATGCTTTAGTAATCTTCCCTGCTGAAAAAACGTACAGGAGAGAGTTTACAAAATCCATCGATTTTGAGGTTGATTACATCTTTAAACTTAGCCAGAGGAAGTTAAAGAAATTTTACAGATTTGTTTGCATATGTTGATGATAGCTTTGGAAACTCTGGTCCTTGGTGACTTCAAGCATCTGCCCAATTTTGTCGGCACAATTTCAAAGTATACAGACCAAATAAAAGGAGACTTTCTTTTTCACCACATCATTCTTTACTGGACAAATTTGTTTCAGTTTCATTTCACGAGCACTTGGGCTGAGGTCAAAGACTGTACCAATAATCATGGCAGAATTGCATACATTGACCTTCATATGGTACGACATACAAACCTTGATGTTATGTAGTCAAACGCAAGAATTTGGTGTCCATGAGTGACAATTTTTTTTGTGGCTAGGTCTGTCCCTCTTCATGATGATCTGGCATATGTGTACATTGGGGGAGGGGGTCAAAGAAAGTTTGTACACTCTGTTTACGTGGGGGGAGAGGCCTAAAAAAATCAGAATTTTTTGCATATGCAATACTTGTGGAACTCCGAGGTCAAGAGCCAGAACATTTAGTAAACAATGCTTCAACAGAATGGCCCTCATAAAACTAGCAATGAGCATCAGAGTAGTGGCATAAAGCATTTCATCACAATCTTACAAATGGTTATTAGAAATGAAAACTGAGTGATTGAAGTCCCCACTGAGCCAGACACTGGAAATAGTGATTTGGCTTGGAAGCATTATGTTCAGTCCACGTCATGGAAAACAATCTCAAGTGAGATTCGGTGGCATGGCAAAATTTTATGCTGGGACCCCAGGTTGAGCCTGACTGGCATGAAAAACAATCCCAAGCAAGCTCTTGAACCAATGCACTCGCATATCAAATTTGGAAATAATCCGTGTAGGTGCATTAAAATTGATAACAAAATTTACCAAGGACCCAACGGAATGAATTTTCAGTTAGACCAAGTACCCAGAAACACAGGTTTATTTTTTATCGACCACCTACCGACTCTTTTTAGACGTGCCGTCCCCCCCGGCACACACTTTTTACTGGAAAAGCCCTAAGCAAACCCAGCCAAGTTGCATTCCTGCTACTTCAAAGAAGAAATCTTTGAATCAGCATGGAACCATACACCCCCCATCCACCCTATGAAACACCGAGCACAGCGCACAAGACACAGACATGACGCTTACATGGTGCAATAAAGACAAGTGATATTACAGTGCTAGACATCACATTATTAGTTTCCTATTGCTTCTCAGCAAAATGCATTGAAGCAACAGAAACCCGTGCCCACCCAACCACCCGCCAGAATTGAATTGATGGACTGTAGATGTCCAGAGCACTGGCATCTTCGGCTAGAATACCAAATACAGCATTCTTATGGCTAGGAAGTTGGTGCCCATGAAATTCCTTAACTTGTGTCTAATTCTCATGAGAATATCATGATACACACCATTATACAAAAACAAGAAGAACACAAATAGTGCTGTAGTGTACTAACCTAGGGACAATCTGTAGATCCCGTACAGCGATATCTGCTGTACCACTGTTCACAAGTTTCTGCATTTGGCGGATATCATCAGAGCTGTGGTTAACTATGTGTGGGTTGATCAACTGAATTATAAATGGTCGACCTGTGAATACACAAAGTTCCTCAATACATAAACATCAGGCGGTTCTCCGAATAAGGCAAGTACAAGGTTAATGTCAAGGTTCACATTTTGCTGTGTACTTGGTCATCATTTAAACAGTATTACGTAACTACAAATAAACCTCTATTATTTAAGGTCGCCCAATATGACTACTTTTTAAGATATGAGCAGCCATTATATTATAGGTACATGCACAATCCTATAAGTCAATTTCCACTGGTTTGTTCGTATTTCCGGCAATTTGATTGGTCAGTTGGACGTAAGTTTTTTCAGTTCATACTTGCATGAATGCAAACAAAACTATACAGTACTATGCGCACGGCTGAACATGTGATGACGTCACATTGATATGTAGCAGTTCTTTTCTGAATATGACTGGAACTTGGTCTGCCCCCATTCAATAAAATGATCAAGTTTATTATTCCTTCTATCTTTCACAGATAGTACAGAAGTATCGTTAGTTGGGAAAGTATATACAAAACACTCCAGTCCTCAAAATTGAGAGAGAAATGCCTGACAGTGCCGACAGGTTCCACCTTTGAATGTTTCATAACGACATAATTCTGCCCAGGCGCTTCATTCATAAACTCCTAACTCAGTCAGAAGAAATGCTGTGAAGCGGTTCAGCCTGCTTCTGGTACTCAACGTAGTCCAGCAGAAAAATCCTGCTAAAATGTGTCCAGTTAAATAAATTATGGATTGGAATACTACACATTATCTCTATTTGATTATGGTGATTGAAAATAATTTTTCATCTGTTCATTAGGGTATGAAATTAAAAAAATGTAAACTGCTACGTGGAATCTTACAGTTTGCACAACGGTTTTGTAAGTTCACAGCCCCAAGAATGTAATTTTTCTTTTACTACCAATCATTCAATAAACACTGATCCAGGACAGGCATCATTATATCATCCAATCAAGTGGCAATAGGATTTATAAAGTACCTGAGCCAAGCATACGAACATCAACGTCTTCTCGACCAGATGCAGAAAATTTGTGATCTGAAATAAAACATCAACTTCATTACCAATCTGAGGAGAAAAATTGTATATCTATAAAACAAACCATTGTTGTCTAGCAGGCACTATAAAACAATAATAAACCATGGTTGCCTAGAGGATACAATAGAACAATAAATCAAGGTTGTCTAGCAGGCACTACAGAACAATAATAAACCATGGTTGTCTACCAGGCACTATGAAACAATACTACACCAAGGTTGTCTAGCAGACACTGTGCAACAATAATAAACCATGGTTGTCTAGCAGGCACTATGACCTAATAATAAACTACGGGTAGTACGGTTGCCTAGCACGCACAACAAAACAATAATAAATCATGGTTGTCTAGCAGGCACTATGACCTAATAATAAACTATGGTTGCCTAGCACGCACAACAAAACAATAATAAATCATGGTTGTCTAGCAGGCACTATGACCTAATAATAAACTATGGTTGCCTAGCACGCACAACAAAACAATAATAAATCATGGTTGTCTAGCATGCACTATGAAACAATAAACCATGGCTGTCTAGCAGACACTACATTGTCAGCATTTCTATACTCGAGAGACATAACTTCGCTAACATTTAAATGTTCACCAGTACAGACATGATGATCTATAGATTCAAAATAATTTCATGACACTTACAGAATGCATAAATGGGAAAATTTGAATGCATTGAACATGGATTTTAATTATTTACTAATTTCAACACGAGTCAGGACCCTAAAATGGGCAGAAACCCATCAAAGTTGATAATTTGTGCATAAATACATACTTAGGCCATAAAAAGTTAATTAATTGTTTCTCAAGTGGCGCCGCATCCTCGATTTCTCTCCCGCTGGGCACTTTTTTTTCACTTTTTGAAAAAAAATAAAAAAATCTGCCGCATCCCTGGCATACTGTCCGCTCCCATTCTTTTTATTGCATGTGTAAATGTACTTGTAAACTGTGTTTATTCGTTGTAATGTCTATTCGTTTCCCAAAATGGTGTTTTTTCTATGTTTGTGAAAAAGAAAAATGCTTTAATACGTACAGAGATGTCATCGCCATGATCGTATCGATCACAAAATAGTTTACAACCGGCAGTTGCGCGAACTCGTTCCAGTTTCAAACCAAACTGCGAATATACAAAAATCAGACCTGAATATAAGCGGAAGCGGATTGCCGTATGTTTTTATTATGTAAATTTCGCTTCTCCGTTATCGTAATTTTATAAATAGCGTATAGTATATTTATCATAACATTATTTATTAAAATCTTCGTCATAAATTGTGCACATTTCAACACGAAAGGCTGTAAATTAAAGAAATATTTTCATCCTAGTCTCCGGTTCCAGCGTCGGTTATGCTTTTCATTATGCTCTTTGCCTAGTTTAAACAATTCATCGGAAATGGGTCCAATGAAATGAAATTTGTGATTGTATTTTTACCGCATTTTTTATCCGTTTTCACCATGCTGGTTTCAGCATACATGTCGAGAACGTGGGGCGGTTAACATGCTGAAGGACTGGACAATTATACAGGTTAGCCCAAGTGCCACCGTGATCGAGGTCCTGAACGAGGTGACCGGTATCACCCGATGCCCAGATTTCGACGACGCGATATCGTGTACAATTGGAAAATCTAAGCAGGACGGAGATTCCATCCCACTTCAGGCCACAATCGGAGAAAATTGCATTTATTTCATAGAATATTTCATTTTGTGTGTGTTTAAACATATATGGTCTTCCCGGCTTGTAAAAAAAAAAAAAAAAAAAAAAAAAAACCGCCCGCATCCTTCCTTGAAAAAAAACAAAAAAATAAAAAAAAAAAACGCCCGCCCGCTCCTGAAAAAAAAAACCCCACTTGAGAAACAATTAATTAACTTTTTATGGCCTTACCATCAGGTTTGAACTTGGGCAGTATTAAATCACAGATAAGTTCTTCCACAGAGTTTTCTGTCTTCTTCTGTCCCTCAATCACCCAGGGAGTCTGACTTAGGAACCGACTGTACTTGTTATATCTACCTGAAAATCAAAACCACTGATGAGTTTTGGTGTGGATAATATTGAAGGAAACCAGATCCATTCTGTTGACTAGATCAAGTAGGGATTACCTGGTAAATAAAGTTTATACTGAGGACATTTCTGTTCAAGGATGCAGGATCCCCACTTCTAAAATTTGAAAATTGGTTTTTCACTTACTACAGAAAATGCTGGTAAAAACAGGAGCGTGAGACACTCAAAACCCTTCACCTTCCACATAGTAACTGAGACACATGCTGGGATGCGGCACACCACAGCTATATATACTAATCATACAGAATCATTCTTTTTATACCGTATCATGAAGCAGGAATGGAAGCATATTACAAACTTCTAGTTGTAGCAATATATTTTCAAAAGGTATCTAGATTTTAATGCTACAATTAAGTTACCAAAGTTTAATTGGTGTAAACCCGGTTCAGTAGATGTAGTGGTAACAGATATCAGAGCATATATCACAAAATCAATGATTGTTACATTTGAAAAGGGACATAACTCCACTAAATGTCAGCCAAGATGACTATTGTTTGTCGGCTTCTAGCATATAACTGGAAAAAGAAGTTTCCAAAATTTGGTAGGTGTACCAAACACAGTTCTGTAGATATTGTTGTAACATGCAGAGCTATATCACATAATCTGAGATGATTATTTCCAGAAAAGGGTTAAAATGCCAAGATATGTGGGCCAAGGCAACTGAACATTTTCCAATTTTTTGAATTACTGAACTTTTGATCATAAAATACTGTTCAAGATGAAATTTCAAACCATGAGGCACACTTTTGCAGCTTGATTACTGTGTCGTAAGAATCTGAAAGTTCAAATAGTATTGATATTGAGAAGTTTTTAGTGAGGAAATATGAAGACTAAATTTTACAAACCGCTCACTTTAAATTCAAACTAGAGGTTCCGCTTTGACCCTTGAGTTGCCGCTCCGGCATGAAGCCTATGCTGGTTGTTTTTTTGAGCAAAAACATACGTCTCCCCCAACCTCCCACCTTGCCTTGAATGGGCACATAATTTAAGGGAAAGTGCTATAAAATGAATGTAGCAATAAGTATCTTAAACAAAGCTGCGTATCTAAAAATATTAATTGCAAAGAAGCGATTTTCATTGTATATACATGTACAAGTAGATGAACGGTTGGACGGACACCGGACACGGATGAATGCATGCACACATACACTAAAACCTGATCAAATGCGGGGCTATCCCAATGAAGCTTCCATCCAAGTTTGGTGAAATTCCATCCAATAGTTCTCAAGATATCTTGCAGACAAAGCCTGTATATACATGTACAAGCAGATGGACGGACGGACGGACACCGGACGAACGCATGCACACACACCAAAACCTAGACAAATGAGGGGGCTATCCCAATGAAGCTTCCATCCAAGTTTGGTGAAATTCTGTCCAGTAGTTCTCCAGATATCTTGCAGACAAGCCCTGTATATACATGTACAAGTAGATGGACGGACGGACGGACACCGGACATGGATGAATGCACGCACACACACCAAAACCTAATCAAATGAGGGGGCTATCCCACTGTAGCTTCCATCCAAGTGGAGTGAGATTCCGTCCAGTAGTTCTCAAGATATCTTGCAGACAAGGCCTGTACATACATGTACAAGTAGATGGACGGACGGACGGACACCGGACACGGATGAATGCACGCACATACACCAAAACCTAATCAAATGAGGGGGCTATCCCAATGAAGCTTTCATCCAAGTTTGGTGAAATTCTGTCCAGTAGTTCTCCAGATATCTTGCAGACAAGCCCTGTATATACATGTACAAGAAGATGGACGGACGGACGGACACCGGACATGGACAATGCACGCACACACACCAAAACATAATCAAATGAGGGGGGCTATCCCACTGAAGCTTCCATTCAAGTGTGGTGAAATTCCGTCCAGTACTCAAGATATCTTGCAGACAAGGCCTGTATATACATGTACAAGTAGATGGACGGACGGACGGACACCGGACACGGATGAACGCATGCACACAAACCAAAACCTAGTCAAATGAGGGGGCTATCCCAATGAAGCTTTCATCCACGTTTGGTGAAATTCCATCTAGTAGTTCTCCAGATATCTTGCAGGTAAGCCCTGTATATACATGTACAAGTAGATGGACGGACGGACGGACACCGGACACGGATGAATGCACCCACATACACCAAAACCTAATCAAACTAGAGGTTCCGCTTTGACCCTTGAGTTGCCGCTCCGGCATGAAGCCTATGCTGGTTGTTTTTTGAGCAAAAACATACGTCTCCCCCAACCTCCCACCTTGCCTTGAATGGGCACATAATTTAAGGGAAAGTGCTATAAAATGAATGTAGCAATAAGTATCTTAAACAAAGCTGCGTATCTAAAAATATTAATTGCAAAGAAGCGATTTTCATTGTATATACATGTACAAGTAGATGAACGGTTGGACGGACACCGGACACGGATGAATGCATGCACACATACACTAAAACCTGATCAAATGCAGGGGCTATCCCAATGAAGCTTCCATCCAAGTTTGGTGAAATTCCATCCAGTAGTTCTCAAGATATCTTGCAGACAAAGCCTGTACATACATGTACAAGTAGATGGACGGACACCGGACATGGATGAATGCACGCACACACACCAAAACCTAATCAAATGAGGGGGCTATCCCACTGTAGCTTCCATCCAAGTGGAGTGAGATTCCGTCCAGTAGTTCTCAAGATATCTTGCAGACAAGGCCTGTACATACATGTACAAGTAGATGGATGGACAGACGGACACCGGACACGGATGAATGCACGCACATACACCAAAACCTAATCAAATGAGGGGGCTATCCCAATGAAGCTTCCATCCAAGTTTGGTGAAATTCTGTCCAGTAGTTCTCCAGATATCTTGCAGACAAGGCCTGTATATACATGTACAAGTAGATGGACGGACGGACGGACACCGGACACGGATGAACGCATGCACACAAACCAAAACCTAGTCAAATGAGGGGGCTATCCCAATGAAGCTTTCATCCAAGTTTGGTGAAATTCCATCTAGTAGTTCTCCAGATATCTTGCAGACAAGCCCTGTATATACATGTATAAGTAGATGGACGGACGGACGGACACCGGACACGGATGAATGAACCCACATACACCAAAACCTAATCAAATGAGGGGGCTATCCCAATGAAGCTTCCATCCAAGTTTGGTGAAATTCCATCCAGTAGTTCTCCAGATATCTTGCAGACAAGCCCTGTATATACATGTACAAGTAGATGGACGGACGGACGGACACCGGACATGGATGAATGCACGCACACACACCAAAATCTAATCAAATGAGGGGGCTATCCCACTGAAGCTTCCATCCAAGTGGGGTGAAATTCCGTCCAGTAGTTCTCAAGATATCTTGCAGACAAGGCCTGTATATACATGTACAAGTAGATGGACGGACGGACGGACACCGGACACGGATGAATGCACGCACATACACCAAAACCTAATCAAATGAGGGGGCTATCCTAATGAAGCTTCCATCCAAGTTTGGTGAAATTCTGTTCAGTAGTTCTCCAGATATCTTGCAGACAAGCCCTGTATATACATGTACAAGTAGACAGACGGACGGACACCGGACATGGATGAATGCACGCACACACACCAAAACCTAATCAAATGAGGGGGCTATCCCAATGAAGCTTCCATCCAAGTTTGGTGAAATTCCACCCGGTAGTTCTCAAGATATCTTGCAGACAAGGCAAGGGGACGGACAGACATCCATCCATCCAGACAGACATCCATCCAGACAGACATCCATCCATCCATCCAGACAGACAGACAGACAGCACAAACACTAGATGTCTCCCCCCAACATAGTTGGGGGAGACATAATAATTCTGATGTGGTTATTAGAATACGACAATATTCTAACTTCCTAAATGAAAAACCTTCAAAAAGTGTATACATCTTCAAAGAGTTTATTTAAAGCAATTTAATTCAGCAAAGTGAGGTATCCAAAATCATATCTCTAGGGATCCTGGAATGTTCAGTTCTGTTTCCCGAGCTGCAAATTGACATATCCCAGTATGTATATCCTAATGGACCAAATATTGCCCATACAGAAACATGGCTTACTCAGACACTCTGTATGTTAATAGACGGAAATGCTGTAACCTTTGTAACATGCTTAAATCAGAAGATATAGCTTATTTTCATTTATTATTCACATGTATGTCCAATCTGTGCTGACCTCATTTACTCCTTTCTAATAATGTATGTGGCGTGGGAGTTAAACATAATGATATTACCTGCTAAGTAAACTTGTTTGTGAGATGGCACGATGGATTCACATCTACAGGCTTCTACAGGTCTGGGTGGGGGACAACCGTAACAGCTGAAAAACAAAGTGTAGTGATCTTTGCAGGAAAGGGATACATGAATAAAATAACCATGTAAAGTTTAATCAGCAGAACCGTCAAGAAATATTGACAAATTAAACAGGCAATTGTTCATGAAAACTGGACCTGGCTTTAGAGAGCAGCATGTGTTCTAACAAACCAATATCTTGTCAGTTTCTCAGTAAGTTTCTCTAAAGTATTTTCCCATGTAACAATGCAGAAAGTAGAATTCCTGTTAGTGTATACTCACCTCCTAAGCCTAGAGTTAGCAGTCTCCAGTAGGGCCTTACTCACACTGGCTCTTGTGAACATCTCCCAGCCATACTGCACAATATGGATAAGGACAAATTTCAGTTTTATAAACAATTAAGATAATACAATGTATTCATTTCCTGGAATGCTATAATGCTAGTTTGAATTAAGATCTAACTATATTTGAGTCACTGAAATTGGAAATAATGCTGTGTGAATAAACAAATCAAGTACAGATATTACAGAAGTATTTACATTCAATCAGCTAGGGCTCGAAATTAGAATAGGTCCGCTAGCCCGAGGCTAGTAACACTGCTGAAGGACCAGTAGAATTTTACATTCACTAGCCCTACTGGAAAGTGAAACTTGCAAGCTTCCAACAGGCAAAAGGAAAAATTATACATGTTTGCATCCGCCAAATTTATTTTTAAAGTCGTGTCTAGGTTCAGGTCAGTTATGGGAAGAAATGATACATAAAATGTCATGGTTGGCTCTGACAACTTTAGGTCTACATGCAATATGCTGATATTACTATGTTTTCATATATTTTGTTTTGTCATGTATGCGATGGGGCCGGCAGCTCTGATAGAAACCTGGAGGACTAGTTAAACTTGGGCGAGACTAGATGAATTCAAGTGGCTCTAATCCTGCTGGCCAGTGGTTCTACTCTCTTAAATTCAATAAATGCATGGATTCCTCAAAAACATTCCTCCTGTTTTGTCTGTGAAAAATTAGTTCTTTTAATCAGACAAGTTCCCCAAAAAACTGGCTCTTGTGAACATCTCCCAGCCATACTGCACAATATGGATAAGGACAAATTTCAGTTTTATAAACAATTAAGATAATACAATGTATTCATTTCCTGGAATGCTATAATGCTAGTTTGAATTAAGATCTAACTATATTTGAGTCACTGAAATTGGAAATAATGCTGTGTGAATAAACAAATCAAGTACAGATATTACAGAAGTATTTACATTCAATCAGCTAGGGCTCGAAATTAGAATAGGTCCGCTAGCCCGAGGCTAGTAACACTGCTGAAGGACCAGTAGAATTTTACATTCACTAGCCCTACTGGAAAGTGAAACTTGCAAGCTTCCAACAGGCAAAAGGAAAAATTATACATGTTTGCATCCGCCAAATTTATTTTTAAAGTCGTGTCTAGGTTCAGGTCAGTTATGGGAAGAAATGATACATAAAATGTCATGGTTGGCTCTGACAACTTTAGGTCTACATGCAATATGCTGATATTACTATGTTTTCATATATTTTGTTTTGTCATGTATGCGATGGGGCCGGCAGCTCTGATAGAAACCTGGAGGACTAGTTAAACTTGGGCGAGACTAGATGAATTCAAGTGGCTCTAATCCTGCTGGCCAGTGGTTCTACTCTCTTAAATTCAATAAATGCATGGATTCCTCAAAAACATTCCTCCTGTTTTGTCTGTGAAAAATTAGTTCTTTTAATCAGACAAGTTCCCCAAAAAACAGAAATACAACCTTTTTCTTACATGTGAGTTCGTTTTCCGCTTCTTGAAGGTGTCTGGGAATAAATCCGACCTACATAATAGACAATATAAAGTCCTTATTTGATCCTCATTATAAGTAAACTAATGCATAGATCTGGAGAACATCAAACACATTATGACAAGTCTTTAATAAGAATACAGACAATAGATCAAAGTGGTGGGGGTATGAACATGTACATAAGAATTTTAACTTATATTCATACTTTACATGCTAACTTATATTCATACTTTACATGCTAACTTATATTCATACTTTACATGCTAACTTATATTCATACTTTACATGCTAACTTATATTCATACTTTACATGCTAACTTATATTCATACTTTACATGCTAACTTCAAATCAGACAATATCAGCATCATTGTGCAGCTTCCATTAACAGCTGAAAAGCCTCTCAATGAATCAATATCAACTCTCTCCCATTGTATAGGATACCATAGGATATTATTTCAGGTTAATACAATATCACTTTACAATACATGTATCACATATCACTTAATAATTTAATAATATCACTTACTTCATAAAATCACTTCAGCTTCTCTTGAAGCTAGGTGCTTTTTCATTGGCTTAACCAAATACACACCACTGTGATCGATTATGGCTTTGATGTTAACACGCAGTATACCATTTTGGCTTTAGTCTAAATGGGTAATTCATAACATGCAAGAAAGCAGTACTAATCCAGTTCATGTTGTTCTACTGGTCCATATCATTTCCTTGTTGTTTAACTTCAAATATTTGTAAGTATATGATGACCTATCATTTTATTATCTTGTTAAAAGTATTTTAGTATCTATCCGTTTAAGTGTTCACTGGACTTTAAGGGCCCATGATGAACATCCTTCTTTAATTATCTCTGTGTTACTTTAATCTTTACCACTGGCACCTCCTGGCCAGGACATCCCATATTTGACCTCCCAGTCCACTGTCAAGAGACCACATGTTATCAGTCTGGGTAGTTATTATATACACTGCTCTCTTGGGAGACTGGAGTCTTTCTCAATGCATCTCTCAAATGTTAAAGAGGGTGGTTAGACTGTTTGTCTCATTACTTTTTTTCTACCTCCCACCCTCCCCTTTTGTTCTGGCTCTCAGCCTATGGGGTGGGTTTATTTGCAGGCTGTGACCATTTTATTATACGGAATGTCCTATGTTATAGATAATTCACAGTACATCTATGGATTTCTACACTTCTTTCTACAGAGTTCTATGGATCTATAGATATACTCGTGTATTTCATGTACATGTACATGTATTTCTATATTTTACCTATGTCTTGTGTGTTTTCTTTCATGTGAAATTAATTTGACAGCATGGCACCAACTGTTCCATTACATAAGGGTCGGCAATCATGGTGGGGGGGGGGGGTAATTTCACTCATATGGTGATGGCCAGTTTGCTTGGGGAGGACGCCGCATTACCCGGGAAGAAGCACTGCTTGTCGGCTTGCCAACCATGAGCAGCAGTAGGTTCCTATCCCTGATTTATAGGCTCAAAATTAGATATCAAGTCACATCAGCTGTGCTCTCTCTGGTTTAGGCACATCAATCTATCATTTTATCTTATATTTTTGCTACTAAGATTCCCCCTTGGATTTATCAGAAGTGAAACAAAACAAGCACAAAGAAGTATGTACATACATGATGCTGTATTTACATGGACACTTACAGAAATCTGCATTCTTGATTAGACTTCACATATGTGAAAGTGGTACATATATCAAACTGACTCTGGAAATAGAAAATATAGGTCAAATTGTGGAGATTGTCTCAAGGTAAGTGTGAAAGATAGAGATAGTGTCATTAATGATTTACTTAAGAAATAATGCAAATATCAGAGTTGGAGTAAATCACTGCAGATCAATGCGAGGAATGGATATCAGGGATGATCACGTAAACTAGTGAATGTTGCGTACATTATAATGATGATACATCAGAAACTGTCAAACTAGCGAATAGTGACACTGATAAATTCTACTTTAATCAATTGTAGGATGAAGCCGTAAGCCATACCTGATATCCAGGATCAGAGAAAGCTTACAAGTGTATAATAATCTTAGTCTAAAATGTGTGGAACTTTCTTCTCCATTAATACCTAACCCATGTTACAACATGTGGCTGTCGCCATCGGGACCCCTCGGGCCAGGCCCAGAGCAATTGTGGAAATAATGTTTCTGACCCCAACATCTCACATATTTGGGGTGGGCATAATTTTACCTGTATGATATAGATCATAGACAGACAAAACAATATAGCAATAGAGCAGTGATTACCTATAGTAGATGTAGTCGAACGATTACTGTCTATTCACAGCAATCCACACAGGTTTGTGTGAACTCCTGAAAAACACATCCCATGGCACCGACTTTCAATAGGCTTCTGGTACTGGCTGTATTAAACAACTGTATGAAGTTTCATTGTTGTGAGTGAAGGACTTTTTGAGATAATGTGTTTACAAGGATATGGACCAACAGACATGTATAAAGGGGCAGAACTCCTGAAAAACACATCCGATTACACCGACTTTCAATAGGCTTCTGGTACTGGCTGTATTAAACAACTGTATGAAGTTTCATTGTTGTGAGTGAAGGACTTTTTGAGATAATGTGTTTACAAGGATATGGACCAACAGACATGTATAAAGGGGCATAACTCCTGAAAAACACATCCGATTACACCGACTTTGAATAGGCTTCTGGTACTAGCTGCATTAAACAACTGTATGAAGTTTCATTGTTGTGAGTGAAGGACTTTTTGGGATAATGTGTTTACAAGGATAAAAACAGCCAGACATGTATGAAGGGGCATAACTCCTGAAAAACACATCCAATGGCACCGACTTTCAATAGGCTTCTGGTACTGGCTGTATTAAACAACTGTATGAAGTTTCATTGTTGTAAGTGAAGGACTTTTTGAGATAATGTGTTTACAATGATAAGATGGACAGACGGACAGACGGACGGACGACGGAGGCAATGACAATACCGCTCGGGCAGAATCTGCCCGAGGGGTAAAAACCAGATGACAGAAGCTTGCATATACATTTACCTTTATTTCAAAAGGTGCCTCCAACTTCTGTGATAAAACTGGACCCATTCTCCATTTCCATACATCTTTGATCGTAGACACAACCTCTATAGATCGACAGTTCATGTAAACCTCTCTGTTAACAGATAGAGAAAAGACAAACATATTTCATCACTATTATGGGAAATCAGATGACCTTCCTCAATATATCATGCCCTAATAAGCTGAACAATGAACAGATGTGACGGGTGAGTGGTGAATAGGGCTTTACGTCGCATTTCTCAGCTATGTCATGATGGAGAAGGGATTGAGGGAAGGGGGAGGGGCAGGGCTTGTAACAGAGCTGATCTAATACTGCCATTTTAAAGTGCTGTCCCACTGAGGGCTGTTCCCAAAAAAGGTACATGGGGTGAGGAGAAGACTACTTTTTCTGACCTCAACCACTCATATACCATTTATTCCAGCTCACTAATGTTAAATGATTGTATATCACCAACCATGCATATACCATAGAATTGAAAAATCTCCCCCCCCCCCCCATCCGATGCACTTTTTTTCTGGAACAGTCCTGAAATATCAAGCTGCAGGCAGACAGGACACTTCAACCAGTCACATTATACTGATACCGAGTGAACCAGCCCTTGTTCTATCCTCTTAATGATGAGCATAAGCGTGGAAGCAACAAAATCCATTTTTTAAGTCTTCAGGGATGACTTGGCCGGGGATTGAACCCAGTACCTACCACCTAGTAGGTCAGTACTTAACCATTAGGCCACCACAATGCGGTCTAGATGTGATGGAAAAGCAACGCAGCAAGGAAGCAATCAGAGATTGCTCAATTGTATGCCCCCCTTCCGCTTTAATCCGACACTGCTCCACCATTGTTCTGTTTTGTATTGGTCTGTGGAGGCCTAATTTGGCTAATTATAAAAATTCTGTTTCAGTCACTTTTTTCGGCATGCCTCGCATAATACATGTACATATTCCACCTGGGACTTTCGCCAAATTCAAAACTGTGACCTGGTTATGAGACCTACATTCCTTGGGAGTATATTGTGGTGAAATTATGAAGCGATCGTGAACTTTGAATTTTGCATCCAATTCACTCTTTTTGGGGCAATTTCATATTTCAGGACCTATGTGATCTACTTTGGAATGTGCTTTGGACAAATAAATATATCCCATTCATTTAGGTTTGATGAACAAAAGGCCATAACTCTTGAAAATATAACCGAAAGCAGAGAAACTTCACGCTGCACACCTATGGGGTACTGACCACATATCATGCAAATTCCATAATTGTCCATACAATATTAACCGAGATCCAGCCCGGACAAGTCCCAATTCACAAAGATTTCAAGAACAAAAGGGCCATAACTCTTGAAATATACGCGAAACGCGGAGAAACTTCACACTGCACAACTACAGGGCACTCACCACATATCCTGCAAATTCCATACTTGTCCATACAATATTAACCGAGATCCAGCCTGGACAAGTCCAAATTCACAAAGACTTGATGAACAAACGGCCATAACTCTTGAAACAAGCAGCCAGAGGATGCTAGGTCCCCCGCCGAAATGGCAGCAATATTTTTTAGCATTGTTGGTCTTAGGGGATATACATGAGGGAGGCAACTGCTGCTTCATAGGCGTTGGATGTGGAAGGGTCTTTCTGCCTTCCCAAGTTTTAAGATCAACTCAGAACGATTGACTGAAAGTTGATTGCTTCTGTGATATAGTTTCCATGCAGTGAAGCACCGAGAAGCATCCCCAAGTGACATCTCAAGGCATTATCTACAAACCAAATTTGACGAGAAGCTGAAGGCATCAACCTGTTGCCCGGAAACCAAATTTTAAATTGCCACCAGTTGTCGCCACCTGTAGGTGCAAGTGAGCGAAATGCAATCCCAAGCATCATCTCATGGCATGGTAGCCTACATGTATTAACCTATAGTATCTTCTACAGGGGGCTAATGATCGGCTGATGCAGCAACAACAACATTTTCCCAGTTAGACGGCAGATTCAAAAACGAGGCCGCGCTATGTCATCAGTCAACTGAGACAGTCACGTGGTTGTTTATGAAGATTGGGGTGGGTCTTATCTAATAGTGATGCAATGAAAATGCTCGTATTAGTTTAAACTGAACGGGAGACAGCTGGAACAGTATGTTGACAGTCTGTTAATACAGGGGCGTCGGAAGCAAATTCAAAGTGGTACGGCCACTATCATTGCACTTTAGGTGAGGATCCAGGGGCCGCCCAGGCCCCAGATGCTCCTGGGGTCTAGATCGCCGAAGAAGCGTTCTGAGCGATTTCTGGCGTCAATCAAAATCACTGCATCGAAGTATATTTTTAGTTCTTTCCTAACCCTTTTACCATTGAAAACGCAATCGATGGTGGGTTTCTGCGATGCTGAATTACAAAAAATTGTGTATAGTACTGTATCCTAGGCACATCGTGTAGAAGTAACCGAGATGATGCATCGATAATGTATACCAAATTTTACATTGAGCATTTGAACAGTGTCAGAGATAGAGATCATTAATGATTTTACATAAATTAAAGATGGTTGCCCATCCTTCCCGTCACTCAGAGGAACTAATGTGGTTATTCATTAATGCAAGTCTCTTCATACATCGATGCTGTAAATCAAGTTTCGTATAGAACATTTGAATGGTATCAGAGATAAACATCATTAAAGATTCTGAATAAATTAAAGATGGCCGTCAAGATTTCCGCCCAATCAGAGAAAGTCTCTTGATGCATCAATGATGTATACCAAATTTTCCACTGAGCACTCCAACGGAATCAGAGATAGATCATTAATGATTTTGCCTAAATTAAAGATGGCCACCAAAGGTTTTCAGTCAATCAGGTCCCGATTCAAAGTATCTGGATGTATTGATGATACATACCTACCTTCATATAAAACAATTAAATGGTAACCGAGATATGTATGCTATCATTATCGATTTCGCATGAATTAAAGATGGCATCCAGGGTTCCCAGCTAATCAGAAAAGCCTGTTTGGTAATTCGTTGAAAGTTGCTTGATGTATCGATGATGTATATCAAATTTCGTATTGAACAGTTGAATGGTTTCCGAGATATGGATCATTATCCATTTTGCATGAAATTAAAGATGGCTGCTAAGGTTCCCACCCAATCAGGTCCCAATTCTATAGGCTTCTGGTCCTTGACTAGGCAAATAAGCATACCAAATTTGGAATTCATCAGCGAAACAGTTTTCCGGCTATCTCGCTCACGAACGGACGTACGGACAGACGGACGTACAAGATGATGACAATACCCCATGGCCAAAAATGGCCGAGGGGTAAAAACATGGGTCTGTGCCTGATAAATTTTAAGCCTTTTGGGGTTGCAACACATTCATAGAAAGCTCCCTGTACATGAACAACTGCACTGACAACTGCATGCCATCATCTGTCAGTCTGTAGACCAGCAAGGTTGAATTCAGTTCAATTCAGGAAATTCAGGGTTATATCCAGGAATTTGAAGTAGTGTCCTTATTTGAAAAAAATCATGCCGAGCGCAGCGAGGCGTAGCTTACAGGCCGGGGTCCCGGGGCCGCCTAGGCCCCTGTAAGCTTTGGGGTCTTAGATGCTCTCAGGAGCATTCGAGCCCATTTCTGGCTATTTAAATCTCTTGTCAGATACCTGTAGATAATGAACAATTTACTTCTTTTTTTCCAAATTTTCACCACATTCAGGCTGATCTTGCTTGTGTTTCAAAATGACAAAGTTGAGCAGGGACTTGCTGCATGAATTTCCAGATCATTTACTTCCACGTGCTGTCAGATTGATACTATACCATGATGTCAACTTTGACTAAACTAATAACAACTAACCTTTTTGCTGATTAGACTAGGGCTCAGGGGCCGTCTAGGCGCCGAGAAACTCTGGGACCCTTGATGCATGTCTTGTCGATCAGACAAGCATATCATGCACATTTTACTTCTTGTTTAATCTGATCATCTGCTTTTAAAATTATTTACAGCTGCTGCTTTCAAAATTTCTATTGAATAGATTCCTCTGTACAGTATTTTTATACCATGCTGTATATCATTCGAAGCTGATTCTCTTCCCACGTCGACTGCCTCAACGGGTTGAACATAATTTGTCCCAGCTTCGATGCCTGCATCATTTGCCATGTCGTGTTCAACATCTGCTTGACCTGTGTTTTCAATACCGGCAGCACAGCATCGAGCAAAGAGAACGTCGACTTTGTGGCAGTCAGACCCTTCATCTTCCTTTAGTTTTTTTTTCAAATGTCCAGCCAACACACCGCACCCTCTTGTTCGTCCGCTACCTTTCGTATTTTCCCCCAGACCGACCTTTCTGTCCCACCATGACGGACAACGCGAGAACGCACACGCTGCCTCGCTCTCCAGACACTCGCAGACGTACATATTTCCGACTTCATTCATAGTATAGACCTCTGCCTGGAGAACGAAAACTATCGCGCCCCCAGTGGCCAAGCTTATCAACGGATAGATGCATAGTTGTCTCCCTTGCCATAAGTTGTCTAATGCGAGTTGACACACACTCGTCCAGGTTTACGGCTTTCAAACATCGTAAAAAATCATCATTTGATTTTTGAAAAAAATCATTTGATATTTTGCAAAAACATATTCATTTTTAATTCATTTGATTTTGTACCTGTGTCCGTTTTACGGACGCTGTGAGACCCTAGATCTAACCCTGAAATTGATCATATGCACAGTGTGCACCCAAACATTAGGAACACAGTTGTAATTAATATAGTAATATACGTGTGTAGACAAATGATTGGTGCAGAAGCTTCAGGGTAAATCCTATGATGTGCAATATAATTATTTGTTAGCAAAATTGAAGGAAATGTTGTCCTTCGTTTAAGATGACACGAAATTCAAAAATCAGGGATTCAGTACTGCGGGGAACCCGCAGTATTTCCCCGCCAGTTATTTCACATTATACTTCTGAAATGAAATATGGTTCATGTAAAAGCTTTAGGGTAAATCATATGATGTGGAATAGAATGATTTCATATAGCAAAATTGAAGGCCCATTTTGAATGGAACGGACAAGAAGAAGAGAAACTCAGTGGTGCCACCTTCAGGCAGATGTTGCTGAAATGCAATACGGACTGGCGTCCTGTTGCAAGGAATGCGTATTCCGAATTTCGGAATAACCCAACACAGCATTAGGAAGTTATCGCTTCGAACAGATGTACACGGAAAAAAAATCTATTTTGACCCAGTGGCGCCACCTTCAGGCCGATGTTGGTGAAATGCAATACGGACTGACCTCTTGTCGCAAGGAATGCGAATGCTGAATTTCGGAAGAATCCAACCGAGCGTTAGGAAGTTATCGCTTCGAACAGACATGCACGGACGTACACGAACATCCACGGACTCAAAGAAGCAAGAACCAGTGGCGCTACCTTCAGGCAGATGTTGCTGAAATGTAATACGGACTGGCGTCTTGTCACAAGGAATGCGTATTCTTATTTTGGAAGAATCCAACAAAACTTTAGGAAGTTATCGCTTCGAACAGACATGCACGGACGTACACGGACATCCACGGATGCAAAGAAGCAAGAACTAGTGGCGCCACCTTCAGGCAGATGTTGCTGAAATGCAATACAGACTGGCGTCTTGCCGCAAGGAATGCATATTCCGAATTTCGGAAGAATCCAACAAAGCGTTAGGAAGTTATCGCTTCGAACAGACATGGACGGACACACGGACATCCACGAACACAAAGAAGCAAAAACTAGCGGCGCCACCTTCAGGCAGATGTTGCTGAAATGCAATACGGACTGGCGTCTTGCCGCAAGGAATGCATATTCCGAATTTCGGAAGAATCCAACAAAGCGTTAGGAAGTTATCGCTTCGAACAGACATGGACGGACACATGGACATCCACGGACACAAAGAAGCAAGAACCATTTTAAAGTCCCCGGCCGCGTTGCGGCGGGGGACAAATATATGCGAAACGTGAAGAAACTTCACGCTGCACAACTACAGGGCACTGACCACATACCCTGCAAATTTCATAATTGTCCATACAATATTAACCAAGATCCAGCCCGGACAAGTCCCAATTCATGGAGATTTCAGGAACAAAGGGCCATAACTCTTGAAAATATAGGCGGAACGGGGAGAAACTTTACGCTGCAAAACTGTGGGGCACTGACCACATGTCATGCAAATTTCATACTTGTTCATACAATATTAACTAAGATCCAGCCCGGACAAGTCCCATTCACAGAGATTTCAGAAAAAGGGCCATAACTCTTGAAAATGATACCGGAACTCGGAAAAAACTCTACGCTGCACAACTACGAGCCACTGGCCACATTCCATGCAAGTTTCAATCCTGTCCATCAATTATTAACCGAGATATCGCGCGGACAAGAAATTCGGACGGACAGACGGACGGACAAAGCGATCGCTATATGCCCCCCCTCTAGTTAGAGGGGGGGCATAATGACACAAGACATTATGGACAGTGCATTTGGTAACAATGGAAAACATAATTATAATGTCCCAATTTTCCATTAAGGCCCCATAAAAAAAATGCCTTGTTTCCCATCAGACTTTTCAAAAAGTCGGACGGGCGGTCCTTTTTTATTTTTTATTTTCGGAAGGGCATAGGAATGGTTCTGTTCATTCAGGAATCCACTGATATTAAGAGAGTGATAGTCTAATTTGGTCCTAAAATGGTATACAATTCATTTTAAAGTTTCATTTCGTACACGGTATTGCTAAAGATTGAATAAATACATTGGATAAATCGGCAGAAATCCCATGGCGTTTGTATTTCCATTCTCGCCTCCTGCATACTGCTACATGTATATGTGAGGTCCTCTCATTCTGATTTCGTAGTCGCAAACTCTCCATTCCTATGCAGATAGACAGAACTCGAAAGATGGTATTGATAAAATCTGAATCACTGATTTGAAAGGAAAACACTGTGGGTGTTTTATTCCAGCAGGAAACAATAAGCTGAGCTGTTCTCACGAAATGGAGAACATGACGATCATGAATTGATGATCATGAATATTACCTTGGGCAGTCATACTATATCACTGAGGAATAGAACAACGTAAGTTCTTCAACGGAAAATAAATATTAACTATACATTTATACCGTGACAATGCTGCAGATGTTGTGTTCCTGTGTTACTACTATACATTTATATAAGACTAGAAATATATACACAAACAGAACGAAAATGAGATTACAACCATAAAATTGCAAACAGTGCGACAATATCACGGACATGTTGCCTAATACAGCAATGATACTTGTCATTGAAAGACCTTTAACGAGGTCCAATTACAGATAAAAAAATAACAGAATTATTATCAGTCTTGGAAAGGACGACTAGATAAACATCTTCAGTATCTCCACACACAAAACAGTCGAGTAAGAAGTCTCGATCCAGGACAGTATCTAACATGAATTGCAGGCAAGCACCTAAAAGGTGCGTGGACCCCTCAGCCTGTTTTTTTTTTGTCAAGTAGGATCAGGGCTGCATCTAGAGCCAATTTAGTTCCAGAAAACGTATGGGGGTCCAAAACTCAAATGAAACAAAACTGTTGTTGTTCAATTTGAAAGGATTTCTGAAGGAAATACTCTTAAAAAAAGCTTCTGTGAGCCTCAATATCGATCTGATTGCATAGCTGGGTATTGAATTTCATGTTTTGTGGAAAAAAAATTTCCTCTGTTTTGTGATTGATCACAAGCTCTTTACGCCAAAATTCACAGAAAAAATTTGGACCCTCAATAATGAATTACGAAAAGGAACTGGGAGTTTGGGATCGGAATCTGCAAAAATCCCTGGATACAGCCCTGCGGATACAGTTTGTGTGATTTCTGTACCGTATATAATAGACTTCGTTTTCACGTGAGTGGTGTGCTGGGAAACTTTTAACATTTAGTGTGGTGAAATCCTCCCGAGGGTAGTGCATAGGTTGAACAAGTGTAACATCATGCAAGCTCCCAGATTATATGGGAATTGGGAGGTTCCATTCAATGATAATCTTGAATCTTGAATGGACCAGGCTCATGAAATCATAATAGCCATCTGAAAATCTAATCATTTCATCAGTCAACATTCAGGAAGCTCTCACCAAAGTTTGGTCAGGCCCGACTTCATAGATCTGCAGATATTCAGCGGACAAGAACATGTTGACGGACAAGAACATGTTGACGGACGGACGCTAGGACGGACGGACGTACGTACATGGCAACGACAAGACCCCACAGCCCTATGGGCTGAGGGGTAATAATCATGACACCCAATGGCGTGCAGAAGAAACAGCAAGTTGCTGGCAAGGCCCGGGTAATCACACAAGGTAAGACTGTCGCATATAAAATCTTGACATCACCCCAGCTCCTCTGCCACAACAAGCATTCGTAGCGCGCCACAACAGTCGCTGGTGCAAACCAAAGTCAGTTCAGCCTCATTTTCATACCAAAAGAAACACCAACAAGGCAAGTGAGAAAAAATAAAAAATAAATCGGGGCGGGCGGAAAAATCGGGGCGGGCGGTGCTGGGAAACAAGGCATTTTTTTTATGGGGCCTAATCCACATTTTCTGACCTAGATGTGGTCTCGACATTTGACTGTACATGTATCAGCTAAACAAAATAGACTTCATCATTGCTTCATGGGCAAGGTATGACCAAAGTTCAGTACTACTTCATAACATGAACTTAGAAATTTTCCATTTTTATGCAGGTTTTCTGACCCAAAAGATCTTGACCTGGACAAGGTAAGTTTGGGACAAATTTATAACTTGGAAAAGGAGATTTTCCATTTTTTGCACGTTTTATGTCCTATGTGAACATGATCTTGAACTTTTTGGCCTCAGAATCAACCAAGGTTCTATTTTTCACCATAGCCACCAAGTTCAGTTCCAATCCGTAAATTGAAACTGGAGGTGTTCCATTTTTAGCACATTTTCTGGCCCAAGTGACCTTGACATTATGACCTAAAAAATATTGGATTCTTATTTGTCCCAACCCAAGGGCAATATAAACCTCAAGTTTGTTACCAATCCATAACTTGGAAGTGGAGATATCACATAGATAAGAAAAGTTAACAGACAGACAGATGGATAGACAGACAGTAAACAGAAATCATGATCACAATATACGGTGGCGCATATAGAATCTGCCAGACAATAGTATCAGCATCTTGTCAACTAGGGTAAACAAGAATATATCAATGGACTGATACAAATGTAGCTGTTAGGTAACTTTTGAAATTGACATACTTCTAATTGTATCAAAGTGATAGAAGTCTGAGCAGCATTCATGTACCACTGAAAAGACTTCACCCAGATACTGGATACAGACATTAACTGTTGTAGTTTAAATTCTAACACCAGAAAAGTGATCAATTATACATACGGAAATTTCTCTTCCAGGTACAACCATAGGGAATGCTGAAATGTAGATGGTAAAATGGATTACAATGGTGACCAGCTGTTCCCACCTACACTGGTCCTTGATTATCTCCCCTGTCACACTGATTATTTCCCTTGTTATAGACACCTGCTTCAGTGATGTAGATGTTTGGTCGGTTTTGTGAATCGTAGGGATATGGACACCATTAAAGGGAACATAAACTCTGGTGAACCGTGCATGGCCAATTAAAGCTTTTTCCTCATAGAATCCAAATCGTGTATCAGATATTTTTTTACAATTTTTTCAAAGCAGTACTAAACGTTTTAACTTCATTACACTGGAACAACATAGAGGCCTCCATGTTTGAAGAATCGGGACGTCAGCGGACACTAGTTCTTCTGCCTCTGGAGGTAAAAACGCGTCAATTGGCAGAGGTGCAGTATTTGAGACCGTAGCTTACAAACATGAACGAGAATGATAGTGCGACGTGTCGGGATTACCTGGTACATTGTGACAGCCAAATACAGAGCAGTCCGGCATCGTAGAATATCTGCTAGAATCAGGCCGTATTCTACATCAAAGCTAATCTATAACATTGCTTCTGTTAGTCGGGGAACGGAGGAGTGCATGAAAACGACCATATGCGGCCATGTTATCTCGACGCAGAGAATGTCCGATGACGTAGGAGATTATCGGCACAACAGAATTTCATGCTTTCCCATTGGATAAAAATCCTGCCCGAAATAAACATGGCGGCGCCCCCAAGAAATTCCAAATCACGGTATTTTCTATATTTGCGTCTGTCTCATTCATTTTTACCGCAGAGTTTACGTTCCCTTTAAATGAGCACAGTGTAAATTTGATATTAAATGTATAATTTAGGGATATAAGGTTTATCGGTTCATCTATCACATTACAGCCAAGGCCATAATTAAACAAGAGGCTTATCAGCTTCAACATATGGATGTGCATGCCTAATTATAACCCTTTAAAACATGATGTTGTATTAAGTATAATTTGACCTTGATGGAATAGGTCAAGGTTGATCAACTTGAATAGGAGTCTAATTAATCATCAACTGTATATGTACAGCAGTGTAAATATGAACAGCTGAGCCATGATCCCTCGAGATACTGAATTAACTAGAATTTGACCTTGATAAAGCAAGTCAGTCAAATTATAAAGGCTTCTAGTCACCAATTATATAATGTGCTGTGAATTTGGAGAGCCTAGATTTAATTCTTCGAAACTTACCACCAATATTCAAATTTGACCTAGATAGAATATATCAAGGTCAGTCATCTTGATTAGGTTTCCGATCGGGAGTTGCATATGTCACACAAATTTATAAATCCTGGCTACAATCCTTCAAGAGATATTGTGTTTACGAGCAATATGAGCAGACAGACGGATGGGCTAAGCAGACAATACCCTTCATCCAAAATTGACCGAGGGGTAAAAATCAATAGGTTTCTTCTTTGCAAATCACAATCCAAATATCTGAACTGTACTTGTACCGGTCAATCTAACTGATTACAAGCCAAGGAACTTGAATGCTTGAAACTCAGCATCAACATATGGATGTGCATGCCTAATTATAACCCTTTAAAACATGATGTTGTATTAAGTATAATTTGACCTTGATGGAATAGGTCAAGGTTGATCAACTTGAATAGGAGTCTAATTAATCATCAACTGTATATGTACAGCAGTGTAAATATGAACAGCTGAGCCATGATCCCTCGAGATACTGAATTAACTAGAATTTGACCTTGATAAAGCAAGTCAGTCAAATTATAAAGGCTTCTAGTCACCAATTATATAATGTGCTGTGAATTTGGAGAGCCTAGATTTAATTCTTCGAAACTTACCACCAATATTCAAATTTGACCTAGATAGAATATATCAAGGTCAGTCATCTTGATTAGGTTTCCGATCGGGAGTTGCATATGTCACACAAATTTATAAATCCTGGCTACAATCCTTCAAGAGATATTGTGTTTACGAGCAATATGAGCAGACAGACGGATGGGCTAAGCAGACAATACCCTTCATCCAAAATTGACCGAGGGGTAAAAATCAATAGGTTTCTTCTTTGCAAATCACAATCCAAATATCTGAACTGTACTTGTACCATAAACATAACAAGTTTAAAAAAAATTACTGACTTTTCAATCACAGTGAACTTGATGCTTGAAACTTAAAATGAATAGCATTCCTCTTTGACCCATGGATAAGTTAGGGCTGTTCCAGATAAACATATGTACCCCCCCAAGGAAGGCACTTCTGTTAGCACCCACCCACCATCATATTTGATTTTTCAGTTTTTGTAACCACCCACAACAGCAGAAAAAGGATTCATAGACCCACCAATAACCTATAATTTTTCTCGAAGCTGGAGACCACCCACCCACTTTTTTTTTATGAGAAACCCTGAGGCCACCCACCCACATTTTTTTTATGAAAAGTTAAAACCTGAGACAACCCACCCACATTTTTTTAAAATGAAAATCCCCAAGGTACCCACCAATAGAAGCAAGAGCACACCAACAGCTAAATGATGGGATTGCCCTGGCCACTGATAGTAAGTTTAATCATGGTGAAAGCAGATATCATATTAATTTAACATGAAGACCAGGCATTTTTTTATTTCTGGATTATCGAAGGTACTGCAGAATTTTTCCAGGATGGGCCTGGCAAAAATGTTTCCCCTGGGCCAGTTTGCAAGATTAAGGTTGGAGAAAAAAAATTATGCATGTCAAGTTTTCATTCAAAACACACACATATAAGCATATTTCGAAATTTGCACTACATTGTAGTTCAGACTGGATGAACAGATGCAAACTACATAAAAATATTATTGTTTCCAACTATCAAAGGGATACATCTGTTTCTGTAACAGTTCACAGCCAGTGTTCACCTCGAATTATTACTACTAATGATGTTTTATTTTAAATATTTGATTATGATCTGTGTACATGAAATGTACAAAAGTTGTCTATTTTGAATCATTGATTAATAAAAAAACATTGGTTTAACTGGGTCTAGTTTAAAAAAAAAGTTGAGAAAACAACCAATTAATTTCAATAAAACTGTCCATTAAAGTATTTATTTTAAGTCATTCAGTAGTTAAATATTATAACTATCATCAATTATTGGTTTCATAAATTATAGTTTCAGTGAACATTCACCAAACTTTGCGATCATGTTCGTCATCTACATGCGAGAAAATCTAATTGATGACTTGGGGGGCCCAACCGTTCAGAAACCTGTCATCGGTACCACAGTAGCTTGCATAAGTAAGCTTCTGAGGAATCCCGACCTTCGGTCGTCGACGAAGGGAGATAACTCGTGATGACAGTGTCGCCACCAACCTCCCCACAGCGCATGCTCCATTTCGCAGGCTCCATTACCATCCCTGCCACCAATAGCGGAAGTTGACCTTTACTACGTTGCTGTGACGTACAGGGGAAACCAACCAACGCACGGTTCAGTTTGAATCCGGCCGAACAACTCCCTTAGCATTGCACATGAGCGAACTACTTTTCACATGTTCTGTCCAGTTAAACAGGGAAAATTATCTCCAGATAATTCTTTTTACCGCTAGGTCAACAGAGGTATTATGCAGACTTGAAGGCTGGGGTGTTATTAGACCCCCAGCGAGGTGGTTGTGTCGCCACTCTCGTTAGTTTCGTTTTCTCCGGTGAGACGGGGACTTATCGTTACCTGCTTTCAGTGGACAGAGATTGCCGAAAAATCTCCATTCGTAGAGAATTCACTGCGACTTGACAAAGATCTTCGTAACGTGGTATTTCATTGGATGAAATATCTTTGACATGGACGCCTGTCCAATGAAAAAACACGGTATTCAAATCACCTTTGTGTGGAGTCGCAGTGCGCCAGTTAACAACAACAACGACAACAGACGTTGGTCGCGAACTCGGGACAAGATTCGAGGATTAAAATTAGTTTATCTAGATACATAAATAATGAATACTATATGCCTCAAAAGGATTTGAGGGCCCACACACAGAAGCATTTTACAAGTAATGAATCCAACCACCCAGAGAAGTGGTTTATTTCAAGATACACCCACCTAGACCAGCAATATTTTTACGATGACACAAACCCACATATTTTTTTTTTCTTTGCCGTCCGGGGGGTACATATGTTTATCTGGAACAGCCCTTACAACAAAGTTACCAATCCATGACCTGGAACTAGAGATATCACATGGTCAAACGAAGGTTAACAGACAGACAGACAGACAGACCGACAAATGGATGCAAATCGCTATCACACCATAAGCCCCTCATCTTATGAAAGGCATATAAAAAATATTTGTTTGTGATAAGATGTTCTGCTAGAACTTGGGTCGGTAGGTAGAGAAGTACTTTTCTTTTACTAATTCAAGGGAAGTAAATGAAAAGAAACAAAGTTAATTTTGTGTAAAACTACCAATAAAAGAAGCTTTTTCTTGAAATGCCAATAAAAAGTGTAGGGTAGGGGCTTTTTTTGATGAATAGGTAGGCAGGGTTGCCACAAACAAACTCTTTTTTAATTTTGGCCCAATCAGTCAGATACAGCAACATTTCTTGTCCGGAATATAGACCTGGAGAATTTGGGAAGAATCAGGAAGAGCAGATAGACGAACATACCTCACGAATAATGATACATGGAGGTAACATCAGAGAACAGAAATGCTGAGTAAACTGGAAACCTGCCTTCTTTACTTCTGTGTTTATCTGGAATGTTAAGACAATCACTGTTAAACAGGATCAAAATTAATAATTAAAGATATTCATAGATTAATGTAGAGGGAATTCTATTTCTAAGTTGAGGTATGTGAAGATAGCACTACAAAATTCAGTGATGAACTCAAAATATAGAAAGACAACCAAACAATAAGTTGAAAAATCTTCTTGAAAATGGGAACTTCTGCATAAATGTAGAATAAATCTGGGGACCTCCCTTATGTTGGCCTCCTCAAAGCTCTCAAAAAGTTTTTGATGAATTTCAGCCAAATATTTCAGTCAAAATAACATAGGCTTCCAGTTAATTTTTCAGTCAAGGTACCAGTACATATAAAATTCAGGTAGTCAGCCTTTGGTAGAGAACAATATCTTTCTGCTCAGGAAGGGTGGGGGGGGGGGGGGGGGGCTCACTTTGTCAACAAACTTCTCAGTACAGAACTGTTGTAGAATCCCCAAACAGATGACACATGGTGAGATAGACACACTACTGTCCATGTGTTCACTTGTCTCCATGGTGACAAATGAAGGATCAGTCATATCCATGGCAACTGATGGAGGGTCGCTCATCTCTATGGTGACTAATGATGGGTCTTTCATCTCCATGGCAGCTGCTGGTGTATCTTTATGTGGACTCAACTGACACAGCTTCTTCACCAAAGCTGATAATGTCTACAAGAAGAAGGAAATCAACTCACTCTCATGGGGGCGAACAGCAGGCTGATAACATTGCAAAAACCAAGCCCGTAGCCAGGTTTTTTTTTTGGAATTTGGGAAAACCCCCCTTTTGGAAATATTACATATTTTTCTCATATAAATGCTCTTTCAAACTGAAGCGAACCCCCTATTTGCCCCTTTTCCCATACAGCGAACCTCCTGATGTGCCCTTTTGGAGTGGTGGCGAACCCCCCCTCAGTAAATCCTGGCTACGGCCCTGAAAACATAGATCAAATCTGGTCAACAGACACATGGATATACATGTACATCTATGAGCCGACTATTACAGGCCATATGATCACACATTGCCCTTTATTGATAATACTCAAGGCAAAATGCACAGAGGAACACAACTTTGAACATGGTAAACTGATGACAGCAACATCGATAGGTTTGTTTATACATTACATCACCCCCTTCAAACTTCACATGGAGATATACACTGTGATAGGTCTCGGTACCAGCCAATTAATAAATCTACCTCATTTGTGTTTTTGAACAGGTGACATCTTGTTTCTCCCATAAATCTCAATGTACACCTAGGACAGCATCCAGTGGTCATTAACATGGAGGCTAATGAGCCAACAACAGCAGCATCTTCAGAAAACAAGGAAACCTGAAAATACGAAATCAATCAGAATTTAACAATGTATTAGTACACAGTGATATGTAACTGGAGCCCATTGGCTTTGATAGATTTGGCCTATTTAGGCATCATCCGAAGATTGCAGAGTTTTGTGAGATTGAGTCAAATCAAATGAACTTTTGTTAGCGACTGATTTAGTCTCCCTTGGACAGATTGTAGATACCTGTAACAGTTTGCTATCGGGAGGTCTGACCCCCCCCCCATTCCACAACTAAATATAATGCTTTCATAGCCAGTTGCCGGGTTATTTAGCATCACAGATAAGTTTTGGAGCTCAGGCTCAACATCCTGAAATTAACAAATTTGCTGAAAAATGATCAAGATAGTAACGCCAGATATGTTATCAACTGATCCATGCCTAGTCCAATAAAATGGATCGTTCAGGCTCTTGTTTAATATGCTGGAGTTATCGGGAGACAGAATGTGCTACCGAAAATGTCCTTTTGTCCATGGGAGGCATGCAGACCACTGCACCGACCCCTTAAAATCCACTGTTTTTGTCAAAATATATAGCAATGACATGTCTATTCACCATGCAAATTTTTTTTCGTCCAAGTCGCACCACTAGTAATTATGGATGGATACACAATAAATTATATCAAACCGTCAAAGTAAGTGTCTGCTAAAATCAACGGGCAGTTTCTCGGCCGGAAGCATGGCTTCCCTGGTAGTAGAAGGAAGAGCAAAAGAATCGAAACGAAGCCACAAACACCATGTGACACAGTCTGGGGCTGAACTTTATATCAGCCATGTTAAGTGCTGGACTGATGCCATCTAAGATAGGACTTATAACATTGCTGGGTAGATACTTCATGTAGGAAGCTATTGTCTGAGTTTTTGTGTCGCTGAAAAGGAACAAGTCTACACACATTGTTGTCCCCAGACTTGGCTATTGTATGCATTGTCTCTTGATTCTTACATGGAGTATGAATCCATTGCTGTCTGAGAAAGTGAGGGGGCTGAAGCCTACCCAGACTCCCCTGCTCTGTGGTCCCTGTTAGCCCCTTTTTGTTCCCCATCAGGGTCAGTGCTAGTCCATTTCGCATATGAACCGTAACCGCAGGCTGTCTCACGTGGTGTTTATGGCCTCATTTCGATTATTTTGTTCTTCCTTCTACTATCAGGGAAGCCATGCTTCCGGCAGAGAAACTGCCCACTGATTTTAGCACAAACTAACATTGACGGTTTGATATTATTTAGGGTGAGCGAGTGGATAGAATTTAACGTCGCTTTCAACAATATTTCAGCTATATCACGACGAACCAACTAAGCACCACCCAGCCCAGTTGTGTTCCTGCTACTTCAAAGAAGAAATCTTTGAAGCAGCATGGAACCAGACACCTTCCATCCACCCTATAAAACACTGAGGACAGCCCACAAGACACAGACAGGACGCTTACATGGTGCAATAAAGACAAGTGAATGTACAGTGCTAGACATCACATTATCAAGTTCCTGTTGCTTCTCAGCAAAATGCATTGAAGCAACAGGAACCTGAACCCACCCAACCACCCGCTTGATATAGTTTATTGCGGACCATTATTACTAGTGGAGCGACTTGGATGAAAACATACCAAAGATTAAAGTTTTTGCATTGTGAGTGGACCTGGGTGTTTCCATGCTAAGGTGCTACCATTTAATGGTAAATGCAAGCCCTATTTCCATCAGATTTTTGTGTTATAAATTTTGAGGAGAGAACAATAAATATGGTTCCACAGCTTGCTTTGACAACTGTTCAGATACATTCTATAATACGGAAGGCAGTTGTGAAAGTTAATTACTAAAAAAGATTAAAATCTAATCATAATGGGCTGTTTTTTTGCATTTTGACTGTGACATGCTTTTACCATACTACCTTTTGATTGTGTTATTTGCCATCAACATTCAGTTGAATAAATTTTTAGTGGTGATCACACAAAATTGATACAAAAACTATGTTTCTATGTACAATTTAATGTTCATATCAACTCATTTATCGAGAAAATATGATTTCTTTAATATTTCTGGTCGGACTAACATTGTCTGTCCTCTCTGGCCATGACATCTTTATGCTGGAAAACTGTTGAACCAGATGGACAAATTACTACCAATTTCATCAAAATGTTGATGATGCTTGTACTTGTAACTGAAGTGAGTCAAATTTGATCTACCTTAGTTGGATTGAAGAAAAAATACATTTTAATAATCAAGTTAATATTGTCTGTCCTATGTTCGTCCGACCACAAAGTGGTCTAATTCTCCAAATATTGCATGGCTCAATAATGACAAGTGTTCAATGCCATCTGACTTTGTCCACTGACATCACTTATGGGTAATACTTTGTTAATGTTAACAGGGCCTGATCCAGGCCGTTTTTGAACCCGTTATAACGGGTTTGGGCGCCATGAGTTTGGGCGCCCAAATGAGAAAAAAAAAAAAAAAAAAAAAAAAAAAAAATATTTTTGTTAGCAAATTCCCTCTGAACAGGCTGAAACCTATATTAATGCAATTACTATTGCCAAATATGAAGTTATCAGGCTGTATTTAGACCATTCAATACTCCCACAGCTTCCATGGGCTTCGACAGTCCCACATCGCGGCCTATTTCACTATAACTTATCACACTCTGCGCCAGGTAAGGGTGCCCAAACTAAAAGTCTAGATCAGGCCCTGGTTAACCTGAGAACTCACAGACTTAGAAATAAATATGTCTGTCCTTGTGTTGGACGAACCAAATTTGTGTTACAGGCGACACCTGATGCTCAGATAAAACATTGTTCAAGCTGTCGAGAGACAAATTGACTTATCATCTGGCATTCAATCATGAACATGAATTTTGTCATTTGCAAATCATTTAAAAACATTACCAATCTTTATGTCAATAAGAATACAGAATATCGCCAATTTATGTTGGTTGGACTAACAGAGGACAGACAGTGTCGGACTAACATAAGACAGACAGGTTGGACTAACATAAGACAGACATGTTGGACTAACATAAGACAACTTTTGTTGAACCAGGGTAATAGATGGATTTCCTTTATCATTCTCAGTGGCAAATCTCAGTTAACAACTTTGAATTATTATCTAGCTGAAAATATTCTGAGGCATTCATATAGGATGCAATTCCCATTATAACGCTGTCCGTCTTCTGTTTGTCCGACACTGTCTGTCCTCTGTTTGTCCGACACTGTCTGTCTCTCGTTTGTCTAACACTATTTGGCAGTTTAAATGTTTGTGAGTAACAATTACAGACTTGAACACAGTTTTCGTAAGTATTTACTTATTTTTCAACATCTAGCTAACTTTTAGAATCAATTCATGCTGGAATAGAGGGAATTAGACATTTTATGGCCACTTTCCTGTCTCCGTTTGTCCGACACATTATTTTATGTTGGTCATAATTATGATCTAAAGGAGCATTCATAGCTAAATGATATATTTATTTCTAAGACTTGCGATACTTTTGGGCTAGGAAAGCAATGACCAATAAATATGTTTAGGAATCATGGAGAAAATGCATAAAACTTCATTTTTGTCTGTCTTCGTTCGTCCAACACCAAGTTCAACATGCATGATAAAACTAGATTATTTCTTTTGAATCAGGTGAGGCATTATCTTTAAACAAATTTATTGATGAACCTCAACAATCAGTTAATCTATAGAAAAGAAATATTTTGTGAAAAAAGTAGGTTGATATTTTGTCATGGATGTCACACAAACGGTAACACCAAATCACGGAAACACCCACCTGTCATTGCTGTATTTTGACAAAAACAGTGGATATTTAGGGGTCGGTGTGGTGGTCTGCGTGGCTCTCATGGACAAAATGACATTTTCTATAGGACGTTCTGGCTCCCGGTGACTCCAGCATATTAAAGTAAACCCTCAAGTAAAGTTTTCGTCAAATGAAATACCATTTCAAACAGTGTGGGAAAATATTTATTGTAATTTTTTACGATTTTATTACACAGAGTAAACTGCATATAAAGCGTGGTATTCTATGGTGGTCTGTTGCAATCATATTTAGATCCAGTGACGTCACACTGCCTTAAAACATATATTTCATGCTTTGTATGCAGTTTCCAATGCTTGATTCAAGCTTAAGGTGTGTATACTTTGAGTTTCAACACAGACTCACTGTTCCAATGTGCATGTTTCACCAACATCTGGGAAATTAAATGCAAGATTCAAGTTGACTTGACTCTTATGAATTACCATCTCCCAGATTTTGGCGAAACATGCACATTGGAACAGTGAGTCTGTGTTGAAACTCAAAGTATACTTGAATCAAGCATTGGAAACTGCATACAACGTTTGAAATATATGTATTAAGGCAGTGTGACGTCACTGGACCTAAATATGATTGCAACAGACCACCATAGAATACCACGATTTATTTGCAGTTTACTCAGTGTAATAAAATCGTAAAAAATTACAATAAATATTTTCCCACACTGTTTGCAATGGTCTTTCGTTTGATGAAAACTTTACTTGAGGGTTTACGATCACTTTAAACAAGAGCCTGAACGATCCATTTTATTGGACCAATAGATGCCCTCCAGGGTTTCAACAGATATGTGAATTAAGGCTGGTTAAAAATAATTTCCTGTTTAGCATCATTTTTTTATATAAATCTGGGTAGGGAGGGCGGATTTTGTTTTTTTTTTTTTTGTTTTTTAGTGGCTTGTGTGAATAAAATCATCAATAAACCTTACCTGAATAGTTGAATTTCTGCTCTGAATAAAGTAGGTGGCATCCATCGTCCTGCTCTGCTGTTTGCCTTCATAATTGTAAATTTTCAAAACGCCCAGGCCTTCAATACATCCACTGATCGTCGAACTTGGCAGATAACAAATGGCATTTTCGCAACTTTGAAGCGCGCACGCTTCACAACTCAGCATGCTCGGTTATCTACAAAATGCGGACTTGGGCCTCGGAAACGGACATTTGAGTCGAAAACGGACTTTTAGGCAAAAAAAAAAAAAAAAATTTTTTTGGGGCGGACGAAATTTCGGGGGCGGGCGGTGATGCTAAACAGGAAATTATTTTTAACCAGCCTAATGCATAAATATGTGAACACTAAAATTGATATGGCACTACACCTCAATTGGGGCCCGGGTATAGCACTGTACCCCAAACACAGGCCCTCAAAACCAGTTTGAGTTTTGGGGGATGTGGACGGTGGTATTACGGTGAAGTGTCAAAATATGGGGTCTCGATAAATAACCCCAAGCTTTATATAAAAATACACCAAGGTCTGAAACTCACTTTTGGTGAAATGAGAAATAAACGGTTTACCTCCAAACAAAATACTTCAGCATATTCTACAACTGTCACTCTATATATCCCCGTCGTCAAAGTAGTAAATTTGTGCAATTTTACACCTTTGCCGGGTGATTCAAAATCCAACCTGATTGTCCATTCAACCTGGCACAGTGAGATGATGGCCTGATTCCTACATAATCAATATCACAAAATTAAATGTCAGTAGGGTTCAGCTTGTTGAATTACTAGTGTTACGGAGGATGATGTACCGTACTGTATCACGGAGGATGACACAGAGGATATTTTGGAGATTATTTCGAACAGACAAACCAAATCAGATGCAATTTGTTAACATAATGATAATATGTTGAGACTCCTGTCAACTGGTCACCGGTCCAACAACAACAACATAAATTGTTTGCCAATCGCGAAGTTATCTGCGGATACTGGGCTCGTTTTATTCGATACCATACCTGTTCCAAACTGTCCATCTTCCAATAAAAATCAAGAAACTCGCAAAAATCTCAAGGACTTGTAACAGCCGATTTTGTTGTTGTTGCCGAATACTTGATCCTTGATGTAGTTGGTTCTGTACGGTGGTAAACTTCTTCGAAACTCGCACGTGTTGAAATGCATAAATGAAGAGTTCTTTCATGGGCGAGAACTCTGAAAAAGTCTTATCTTGGCAAACGCCGAATAACAGGAGATCTGAATGAGTTTTATTACAGCCTAAGTTGAAATACTGCCATCTCAAGATGGGCAATGCCCAACATAGAATTAATTAACATCATTTAATAAGACGGCGCGGGATATGAACAGAAGAATGCTGTGAAGTCAGCCAACCGGGACGAAATTCACTGGGGATAACTTTAACCCACAGTTATAGATAAGATAGATAAGATAATTTATTTGCATATTTATGCCCGAGGGCTAAAAGCAATACAATACAAACATATAAGACACAAGTACACCTTGAAAATCTCTACAGTTACATTTCAAGACATAGATACAAATGCAGAAGATTTGTACGGTTATACTAGACCAGTAATCTAACATTACGCAGTAGTAGGCATATGGCCATGTTTAGTCGACAGAAGAGATGTATTAGGCTAACACCCCAAAGACTCATTACGTCATAATTGAGAAGCATTCATAAATAAATTTTGCTACAGAAGTTACAATGGGTTGCGAAATCGCAGACATTAACCAAATAAACATATCATTTGTGTTGTCCACTACATCGGGGATCATATTGGCAATGCTGTCAAACAGGGCTACTCTCTGTATCTTAAAACGAGAACATTTGAGTAGGAAGTGTGTTTCATCTTCAACTACCTGACAAGTGGCACATAGCCGTTGTTCCGGCGGGGTATTATTGTACCTTCCCTTTTCAATTTGTAGTTTATGTGCACTCACTCTGAAACGAGTTAGTGCCAAACGGTGATGTCTATTAGGTATTGAAAAGATGGCATATTCTGCTTTTAATTCTTTTTTAAATAGACAGTAGGATTGCAACTTACTGAATTTTGCAATTTGCTCTTTCCACCCCTCGGCAAATATGGATACTAATTTCTCTTTAATAAATCGCAAAGCTGATCTAGGGAAACAGCAGCCTTGATTCTCCCAGATATACAGACAACCAGTGTCAGAGTGTTATATGCGGCACGAATACAGTTGTAAGGCCATACAATTCATTCTGAGTGTGAAAAATTGACGAAACTTTGACATATTAAAGCTATATATGTCCGAAAAATATGTGAAAATCGGAGCGGGGTTCCATATTTAAAACATTTTCCCCGTATTTATACATGTTATCCGTATGGAAGCCTTTCCCTCGGCAAGCAGCTGTCTGCAGTGTCGTTCTGTCCAAGGCAATAGGACCGGCTTCGTTAAACTACTACCCTGCAAACAGTGGATAATAAGCTTCGAAGGAGAACATCTCGACAAGGATCTTCGTGCCTTCGCTGGTATAAGGGCCTATCCTACAACGAAAACACGCAGCATATGTATACGGTCTGCAACGGGGGTATTGAACAACGAGATTTGAAACTATTACGGGTATAGAAAAAAGTCAAAAAAAGAAGAAGAGTACGCATGCGCAGTGGAAACTTTCGATTTGTGCGCACTTCTGGTTGCCCATGCTTAGTCGCGGGAATTTCGCCTTCCGTATACGCATCTTCCGGTCACGTGACTTCCGGTATGAACAAGTCTTAACTTCGGGGTGTGTGTATCGGGCACCCCTCCGGCCTCCTTATTGCGCAGAAACTTTCATCCCCAGCTTTTCTCTTCAGGGCTTATCTGTGCTTCCGATCGGTCCATCCTTCATGTAAGGGATCACGAGAGCAAATCTTTCACTCGTTTGAATTTTTAGTCATTTCAGATATGTCAGTTTGGCATTTCTCTCTTATATTGCTTCGAGACAAACTAAGTAGCCCCCCTTGTGTAAATAGAATGCAATTGTCCAAGATTCACTCTTGAATTTCCGATACGGCAGTTTGATTTCCCTCCCATTAGCCCTCTTTAAATATATGGTTTGACACACAGGTCGGTTTGGTCTTCCTCGCCTATTCTATTCTGCGAAGGATAGGCCACATTGAATTGTCCCCATTAGATAGAATGTCATTCTAATTGTCTCCACTTTGAGATTTTTAGCCATGTCTGTTATGTCTGTCTCTTCCATTTTGCTTCGACACTGGCAGGTCATATTGAGTTGATACTGATAGAATGTAATTTCCCAAGATTCACTCTTGAACTTTATTCATGTCAGATAGGCCAGTTTGATTTTCTTTCCATTTTTCCACCACATTGATTTGTCCCCCTTGAAGTTAGACGAAATGTCGTTTCTAATTTTCACTCTTTTGAATTCCTCTCTTGAATACCGGTATTTAGATATGTCATATAGCTCGATGATTTTCTCTCCTGTTCGACCCTGCCAACGGTATGCTACATTGGGTTGTCCCCCTTACATAGATGGAATGTCATTTAAAATATTCTCTCTTTTTAGTTTTGGTCATGGCAGATACGCCAGTTTGGTATTTCTTTTTCATTTGCTTCAAGACAGATGAGTCATATGGCGTAATCCTTCTTGGTTAGATAGATTGTCATTTCCCAAGATAGTCATGTCAGCTTTACCAGTTTCGTATTTCTCTCCAATGTCGGGTCGATCAATTTTGTCGTCTTTGAATTATTAGGTACATGCCATTCACGTACAGACTTTCTAGGTCAAACAAGTGTAGGCCTATGTGTGAAGTGTATAGGAGGACTACCAAATATGTCATGTCGGTCTCGGAACAAAACGGGAGAGAAATGTCAAACTAGCGTATCTGACAAGACTAAATATATATATGGAGATAAATTTAGAACTGACATTCCATCTACCTAAAGGAGGCACTCAATGTGGCATATCCTTCCCAGAGTAAATAGGAGGAGAAAACCCAAACCGATCTGACCTATCAATTTACAGGGTATTCAAAAAAGGGAAAATGCAAAATTGAGTAGTCCCCCTTGAGTAGGTAAAATATAATTTCCAGAGATTAGTCTTGAATTTTAGTATGCATGTCAGATATGCCAGTTTAATTTTCCTTTATTTTTCCTCCACATGTGAATTGGCCCCTTTCTAATTTTCTATCCTTTCAAATTTTAGGCATGTCAGATGTCACTTTGGCATTTCTCTCGCACTTTGCTTCGAGACAGACAAACCAGTTTGAGTAGTCCCCCTTGGGTAAATAGAAGGTAATATCCATGATTCACTCTTCAGTTTTAGTCATGTCAGATACGCTAGTTTGATTTTCCTCCCATTTTGTCTATCTTGAATGCCTCGCATTTAGATAAATATGTCAGTGGAATTCCTGTCCTATTTTACCCTGTGAAGGATATGCCACATTGAGTTGTCCCCCTCAGGAAGATGGAATGTCATTTGGAATGTTCTTCCCTATAGTTTTTAATCATGGCAGATACGCCAGTTTGGTATTTCTCTTCCATTTTGCTTCGAGACCGACAAGCCATATTGAGTAATCCTTCTTGGGTAGATAGATTGTCATTCCCCAAGATAGTCATATCAGATATGTCAGTTTGGTATTTCTCTCCAATTTGACTTGATCAATTTTCTCGTCTTTGAATTATTAGGTACATGCCATTCACTTATAGTTTTTCTAGGTAAAACAAGTGCAGGCGTAAAGTACAAAGTTTTGTATGGTTTATCTGTCTCGAAGCAAAATGGAAGAGAATACCAAACTGGCGTATCTGACATGACTAAAAAGAAGAACAGAAATGACATCCCATCTACCTAAAGTGGACAACTCAATGTAGCATATCCTTCACAGGGTAAATAAGACGAGAAAACCAAACTGCAGACCTATCTGATGGAAAATGGAAAAACAAACTGGTATATCTGACATGACTACAATTCAAGAGTGAATCTTGGAAAACTATTTTTTCAACTACCCAACGGGAAATACAGAATATGGCTTGACTGTTTTCAGAAAAATGAGGGCGAAATACCAAACTGGCGTATCTGACATGGCTAAAAATTTCAAAGGAGAGAGTATTCCATATAACATCTACGTAAGGGGGACAACTCGCTGTGGCATATGCTTTGCCGGGCGAAATTGGAGAGGTAGAACGAACTGACCTATCTGGCATATCCAAATATTCAAAAGATGGAAAATGGAAGGAAAATCAAACAGGGTTTTTTTTTGTAGATATCTTTAAATAGAAGAGATAGAAATGAACTGAGCTATCTGGCATATCAAAACGGAAGGGAAATCAAACTGTTGTATATGACATGACCAAAAATGCATCAGTGAATCTTGGGGAAATGAAATTTTATCTACCCAAGGGGCACTACTCAATATAGCTTGTCTGTCTCGATGGAATATGGGAGCGAAATACCAAACTGGCATATCTGACATGACTGAAAATTGAAGACTGAATCTTGGGAAATGATATTTTGTCTACCCAAAGGGAGATGACTCAATATGGCTTAAT